>LN891053.1:264337-277309 GCA_900010015.1 Tuber aestivum
TCTGTCTAGACCTCGGAGGTGGGAACCTGTCCTGAAGTATAGACCTCCCGTGGAACACGGACCCTCCGGAACTCGCTCTTCGGCCGCACATCAATAAGCCGGATTCACCTTAGATACCGAGGCTCCTCCTTGTCAAGACCTCCAGTGGGATACTGGAACCCAACGTATAGACCCTCGGTGGGATGCCGAACCTGTTTATATCTCTTGTTCCGATTGTGGCGTGCCTGGGACTACCTGCTCGGACCTTGTCCGTTACACTGACACATTCTCCCTGCCCTCTCCCTCCATCCAGGTAAGGGCAAATACGACGGGTCGTGACGAATCCGAAGTCCAGACCCCGACACGTTCGCTCCGTAGCGGAGCACTTCGCAATACCGACGCCTGATCTTTCTTTTGTCTCTTTATGTTTTTTTTCTTTGCTTTGCTTTTCGGTGAGTTCTTTCTTCCCCTTGCTTTTTTTTGCTATTATTTTTACCTTGCTTCAAGCCCCTTTTTCTCCTTTCTATTTTCGCATCTTGTACTCGTACATATTCTTAATCCCCTTTTCTTGCTTCCTCATTCTGTATCGTTAGACCTCATTTTTGCAGGCGTCTGGGTTTTCTTTGCCCCTTGCGTGGGCTTGTATACTTAGTTAGCCCTCATATTCTTAGTTAGTTAGCAAGAAATCAAAATTTTAGCTTAATTTTGTTCCTGTGGCGCCCACTATCCCCGTTCTAGCTTGGTGTCAAGAGTTTGCCTCTGGAGCGCTGCTGTGATTGGTTTACATGATGGAATCCTCCCAGCCGCCCAGCCTAGTGGATTCGGCATCCGGAGGTGAGGTTAGATTCAACCAATCCCTTTTAGACATGGGCAGTTTTACTAAAGAATCCATGTCGCCACACAACACCGTTTGTGGCTAGATGGACGCCAACTCGTAGCAGTAGCACCCTTTTCATTTCCACAGCCATCTCACCAGGCTGCCAGTGTGATTCGGGGATGTAAAGAGTCTGGAGAAAGTTCAGGAAACGCATTTTCGTACCTGATTCTTTGCCTCCAATACCGCGTGATACCATGTTCTTCCCAACCCCCTTAAATGTAGTGTTAAAAAAGTCAAATTGTGTTGGCTGAAGGCAAAATGCTGCCGAAGCCATACCGAGCTCCCAGAAACTAGGCGAAGAAACGAACTATCGTGAGAGTATGCCAAGCAGCACCTCGAGATTTCCAACTGGCCAGGTAGTTTTCTGACCGCCAGATGTGCGGATCGTTTGGACCCAACGACTCCCCAATATCTCCTAGTAGATTTTGAAACATATGTTCTGCCACTGTAGCCTTTCCCTGATATGTGATCACAGCCCCCCAGAGTTTACATCTAGTTCGACCTTCCGCATCCCAATTATACCCTCTACCCTCTTCCCCAAGCACAACACATTGGTAAAATTGAATTTCAGCATCATTGTAGGAACCCATTCCTAGAAGGTATAGTCCTATGCGAAAACTGCTCCCTTCGGCAATCGGGTCCCGTACATCTTTAATCACAGCTACTACCTGAGGTGTGTATTAAAAATATTGGCTACGATAGTACGAGTCTCTCATGGTTCCTGTCATTTTCGTTCTCGTCCCTGGTGTCCTATGTATTCACCTTTCATACTCCTACTACTTGATCTTATTCCTTTTTTCTCTCACTACAAACTTGCTTCACACATACCTGGCTTCGCTTGGCCTTCATCTTGGGAGACACCATTGGCTCAACCTTGTACTAGGCCCCAATCTCGAACTCAACAACGATTCCTATGATTTCTGAAACCTCCGAAACCCCCTCCTGAGAGACTGTCCTTCACCATATGTCTCACAACACGTTCAACATCTTGACCCTTGATAACACAAAACAACCTTAGAACCTTAAGACACTTTTACTGCATCCCACCTAATATAAGTAAAACCTTTTATGCCGGACTACAGAGATGGAAGCTTTACAAATTTCAACAGGATGTATACATAACCAATAGATCGCCGCTAGATCGCCGCTAGTTCTCACATCAAGGCGACTATCGTGAAACTGTTGAAATTCGTGGAGCTTCCATCAATGATCCTCGGTAATGCTCGGCAAGGCCGGAGGAGCTTTGGCAGGATGTGTTAGTGATGCTGGAATTTTTGGAGAGTTGTTTTGAGTGTGTGGAGATGTGGGTCTAGACTTTCAATATGCTTAGGAGGCTATTCATAGGATGAGCGGCTGAAGAGTTGTCGGGGGTGTAGATGAACACTTTGAGGGTTCGTAGGAAGATGTACAAGGAGTTGGTACAAACCTGTGTTGCACTAGGAAGATGCTATAACAGTATGATGAGACGCTGGAAGATTCACAAGACTTTTCAGAGGAAAGCGGTTGTATTGGAAACGCAAAGAGTGGTGGGAGACTTGGAAAAGAAATCAGGAAAAGGTTACTTTGTACGAAGCAGAATTGTGTATATATAGGACACCTCCGGTTAGGTAGAAACAACGAGGACCACAAGACACTCTCTTCCTCGCTCGAACATAGCCTACTTTTTCCAGAAACCACTTTCAGTGCCGCAGGCCTCCATTCATCCGACTCTTCTATGGGTAAATATACCTGTAAAGATAGTTGAACCAAACGATGCAGCTCCTGAGTTTGGAATCGCGAGGTGGTGCTTCGCATGCTCTCACGACGGCTTGCTCGGCTCGCATGGCCTCCGGGAGCGCCCTTTAGTTTCATGCGCGCTGGGGCTTCGGGTGTGCTTCGGCTTCCACCAGCGCAGTTTAGCTTTTCAAGAAAGCGATTCGGTCACGGGAATCTGCGGGATTCCTGGAGAACTACGTCCGTTGGAAGGAAGGCACGAAGGAAAGTGGAAAGGATATCAGGAGGGCGGGAAGCTGGATGGCCGGATTTTTTCTTTCCTCTGCCGGCTTTTCTTGATTGGCAAGCGTGTGGGAGACGTACCCGGAAGGACAGGGGGTCCGGAGTCAGCCATTTTTTTGTCTCGTTGTTATATGCTCCTGTCTTTACAGTTATTTAGAGAGAGAGAGTGCGTGATAGAGAGTGCGGATGGCCAAGTGAAGGGTTTTCTCCCCCCCGTGAGTTGTGGTATCCTTTCACGTGAGCGGGCTTGGCATCTCTTTTCACAGCCCATCACTCGTTCATCTAGTTTTGTTGTTGCCAGCGGTGTTGCCCCAACAATCATCTTTGTCTTTCTTTTATTCTGATCAGCTCCATTACTCTGCACTCCAGCCTCGACCTCTCCTGCGTGACTTCCGGCGGTTGCGTTGTTACTTCGCACCGCGTTTCGTTCGTTTTCGATAGCCTCCGCCGATCAGACGTCCGAAAGCAAAGTGTCGTGTCCTCGCGTTTGACAGCCGGAACTAGCTACTGGAGTAGAATGTCAGTAGTTCTCCGATGGTTTGACGAAACTCGATCGGATCATCCATTCCTTCCAAGCCACATTGGCTCGGCAACCCCTCCGGTATGTTCTCGCGATTGGAAAATGCAATTATGGACAAAAGATATGCTGCTTGCGGCGTCGGCTGTGCGATCTGGCTAAAGGCGGCAAAGAACACGGCCACGATACTTCCGGCATGTCATCCTCTCGTTGGATCTCGTAGAATTGCTTGGAAAGTGGTCCCTTCGCCCTTTCGCCCCTCCCCCCGAAAATAGTCCAGTAGGCACGGAGTCCCGGTTTCCCTCATGAAGGCCGCCGCACCTATTCTTGCCAGGGGCACGTGATGCAAGTATCTCAGGATTATGGTGATAACCTCTTCCTCCCCACCTCCTAGAGTGTCCCAGCTACCGAGGCGTCTCCAAAACATCAACTAGGCATCCTCCTCCATTTTTCCAACTTTGATTCTTTCGCGATTAACTATAGGCAATACGGTCAGAAAAAAAAAGATCTGTTGCCGGGCCCGTTGGGGAAAGTAAGCCCGTTGGTGTTGTCAATATCGGGTTGCGCTCAGTCTCCCCGCCTGAGGAGACTCCTACCAGGAAATTGGTCTCAGATCACGTAGACTTCCGATAAGTGGGTGTACCTTGAATAATTCTACAAGAGTAGAATACAGGAAATAAAAAATACAATGAATAATCACAGGAGCCCCACCTGCTCCACCCCCTCCTACATATACATAACCCCACCCGGTCACCACTTCCCCACCCCCTCCTACTTCTACACCACCCCCTTAGGCCCCCGTGCCCCACCCTCACCTACTTCTACACAACCCCACCGGGCCCCCGTCCACCACCCTCTCCTACACACACCCCCAGTGTCACTGGGCCCTCCACCGCCTGGCAATGTAGCCAGATGCCCCCGCCGGGCATGTCCCAGGCCATCCGACCCTCCACCCGAGGGGAAACAACTCCGGGGTGGGCCGACTCGGTCCCGCCGCCGAGTTGCTTCTCGCAAAACTCGCGGCGGAAGGCCCGAATGGCCAAGGCAGCCCGCATCTCCTGCAACTCCCGCTTGAGAGCCTAGAGCTCCCGTTGGATTTCCTCGTCGGGAGGGGGGCCGTCTGGGCTCTTAGGGCGCATTATCGCCGCCACCCCGGACCCAGCAGCAAGAGTGGCTAGTGCCCCCAGTGCCGAACCTAGGTCCCTTAGGAACCCTGCGGGACAAAGATCCGCCATGTTAGTAAACAGTATTGTCCGGGGCATCCCAATGGGTTGAACGAACCGTAAATGGCTCTTCGAGCCCGACACCATCGAGATGGAGAGTTGGGGGGTAGGCCGTCTTGCGGGGCTCCGGGGGGGTTCAGTAGTTGGGGCTCTGGCTGGGCCTCCGGCTGGGGTTGCACGCCAGGTGGCATATGTTGTAGTGGGATATTCATATTTGTAGGATGGATGGAAAGCGTTGGTGGGCGGGTGTTGGAGAAAGGTTGTGGACGGGGGGTGGGCACGAGAAAGGGGTATTATATGCTCCTATCGGAAGTCTGTCAACACGTCATGGTATCCGTAAGCGAGGATGGGGATAGAGAACTTTAAGTTAGCGGCCAATTTTCCAACCCCGTCAAGTGTATTAGAAGTAGCTAAGGATAACAGAAAGAGAAACCAGAGAAAACCCAAGACAAAACAACGCCCAAAGAGAATACCCATGCGTCCAGCTCTAGTCAACCGGATATCTCATTCCACTGGCGGAGGCGGTGCGTGGGAAGCCGCTGCCCTTGCCACGGGAGATCGTTACCACCGATGTTTCCCGATGCGGCAATGGGGGCGCCAGTGGGGTTTGTTTGCAAGAGGGGTGGGTGGGCAATAAAGAACGCGAGAAATAACGGATGCGAGCTGTGGGCAGAGTGGTGATCGTGTGGTATGGGGTGGTAGAAAGGGGACTCATGTAGTGTGGTTCCGTGAGCCGTGCGTTGTGGAGCACTGACCCCGCACTGTCCCAGCAACCGGCCATACCTTTATCCGCCGACATCCCGGGTGTGCCCGCCTACCCCCCAGTCGGATTCCGTGTGCTTTGTCCAATTGGGGGTTCAGCGAAAAATACACTAAAATCGTCTTGGCGAACGGTAGTTTTGTTTGGTCTGTTCGTTGACCCCCCCGCCTATGTTACTCTTAGTGGGGACCGGTAACGGCGACTCGAGTGAGTTGCCGGTATACGCAACTCGTTTGCCATTCTTCCACCTTTACTTGAGGAGGATATTTAGCGATACCTGGGCCACTTCAATTGGAAACTCTTGCAGAATATCCTGCCGCCCAATGCACGCCGATGCAAGCCAGTTGTTTTTTTTGAACCTCGCGGCATTATTATTGGTGTGTTTCCGGAGCAATGAGTATCTTTTCCATAACTTATCGTCACCATTTGTTAGATTCAAATTTGCGTTCTCCACAACTCCAGCTACAGGGTACAAGTACTGGTACTCCAAAAAGCGCCGCTGCTGTAGGACGCAGAAAAATGGTTCGCAGTCGGGAGGTTCTTATCGTAGCATATATATTAATAAATATCCCATAATAATATATTAAACCCTGTACAGTACTAATTGTGGTTTATGATGCCGCCAAGAATGCGACCGAAAACCAACCAGTGAAATTTCCCCAATTTTGAGCGAAGGGTGGGGTTGCATCCCATCCCGTCTGCTCTCCCTGGGCTTTTCTTCAGCCTCATCGCTGTGTCAAGACTTTCGATCTCTGAAGCTTAAAGCTCAACCCCCCTCATAAAACCAGGACGCGGGCGCTCTAATACCCAAACCGTGCTCTTACACTAAACCTTTATTCTCCAGCGAACCAGAACCGCCCTAGATAGGATTTTACTCATAGCTGCCCCAGAACTACAGAACTATTAGCCCTATATTCACAGTAGGGCCCTAGGGCACTTGTTCTACCGTATACCGTTTATACTGACTTATTTCAGGAGTTGCGAAACAGGTTTAAGTTACCATGGAGTTCTTTACCGACAGTCATAATTATAGGAACATATTCACGGTGCAATTCAACGGTGCCTACATCAGAAGACGGAATCAAGGGCCTCAGTGTAGTGTGGGGAACCGAGGTATCATCAGCGCTCCCGAGAACATTCTAACAGAGAACGCGCTCCCCCGACTGGAACAAGCACCTCAGCCTTACTGGATAATTCCCTATTGCAGGAACAGCAAGTTCACCGGCCGTCTAGATCTCATCGACTCGGTGAAGAGGCTTGCCCACTCTAATAATCACAACCGGATTGCACTCCACGGATTGGGCGGTTCCGGGTATGCATTGATTAATTTGGGATATGAAAGCTTTACTAACACTGGTCAGAAAAACCCAAATCGCCCTCGAATATGTTTACCAGCGCGGGAGCGAGAGCGATTGTCATGTTTTCTGGGTGCAGGGAAGTGGGACATCAGGATTTAGTGCCGACTTCAGGGCCATTGCGCATTGCGTTCGCATTATTCTGGCCAACGGCGAGACAAACGAAGAGGAATTACTATCTAGTGTAAAGAGGTGGTTTGAGGGCCCAGAAAGTGGCGATTGGATTCTAGTGATTGACGGCGCCGACAACGATGAGGACTTTGTTGGCAATAACAGTGCCATCGCGAAGTTCGTGCCACAAGGCGTTAGAGGTACAATAATATTCACAACAAGATCTCTCCCGGTCGCATCTCGCCAGGAGTGCGAGGTAGTAAATGTTGGGATGATGGAGGAGGAGGAAGCCCAAGTGTTATTTTCGAAACACTTTGGTAGCTGGGGCAGTTTGAGAGATAGGGAACGAGAAGCCATCGAGAACATCCTAGGTTCGGTGGATTACCTGCCGCTGGCTATCGTGGGTTCAGCCGCTTTCATGGTCGAGACAGATACGCCAGCCTCTGACTACTGGAACATTTCCCGGGAGAACGAAAAGCGAATGGATACGCTACTCTCGCAGAGGTTTGTCAATATCCGGCGAGATGCTGATTTGACAAAAAGCATTTTAAACACATACTTCATCATCTTCGACCGAATTGAGGAATATATGCCACCGGCGGGCAATCTCCTGCGGCTAATTGCCTCCCTTGATCGTCAAAATATCCCCGAGCAGCTCCTGCGAGAATCTGGAATTGAAGGGATGGACGATGTGATCGGATTTTGTCGGACAATGATGAAACTGTCGGGATTCTCATTGGTTACAGCTCTCACACGAGATGGCGAGAACTTCTATGAGCTTCCCTACTTAATCCAGCTTTCCGTACAAGCCTATTTATCACGAGAAGAGTTGGCGGAATGGAGCGCTACTGCACTAAAGGTCGTTTCACGGCGGTTTCCTAGATATGAGCACGAGGTGCGGCATATTTGCGAGGCATACCTCCCGCATGCACTCGCCGTAACGAGAGGTAGAACGGATGTTGGTGCTGAAGACCTTTGTTTCCGCATGGGAGAGTACTTTCTGCATTTGGGTTCATACAGCAATGCGGAATCTCAAGTCCGTCGATGCATCAGACTTCGCGAGGAGAATAAAGATCATGCCTGGAATATGGGTCATAGGAGATTTATGCTCCTGGGGAGAGTGAGCGCACACCAAGGAAGGGCAAAGGAGGCAGAGATGATATTTCGGAACGTACTTGAGGATCTTGAGCGAGTGTCGGGTTTAAATAGCCTAGACTACTTGGACTACTTATCCTACCTGGCAAGTGTGATGAGCGATCTCGGAGAGCATAGCGAGTCAGAAACGATGCATCGGCGTGTACTCGAGGGGCGTGAGAATATTCTTGGGCCAGAGCACCTAGATACACTAACTAGTATCAGCAACCTGACCATTGTTCAATACCAAGGAAAGAACAACGAATCTGAGGGGACAATCCGGCATACACCGGAGGAGCGCGAGAAGACTCCTAGGCCAGCCCACCCAGATACCCTCACAGATGTCAACAATCTGGCTATTGTGCCGCGATACAAGGGAAGGTACGGCGAATCAGAGACGATGGATCGGCGTACACTCCAGCTTCCGGACCAAGTTTTCAGACCAGACCACCCAGGCACACTTGTTAGTGTCGACAACCCGACTGTTGTGCGGCGACGCCGAGTAAAGAACGATGAATCAGATACGATGGATCGGCGTGCACACGAGCTGCCTGACCAGGCTCTCGGACCAGACCACCGAGACACTCTAGTTAGTGTTGACAACCCAGCTATAGCATGGCGATCCCAAGTACAGGATGAGGAATCACAGGCGGTGAGGCGGCATGCGCAGGGGGGGCCACAAAAGCCCCAGACCAGGCACTGCTCTATTTTTTCATGCTGCCTGGTCCTTCTTCTTTGGACCTGGGCAGCCCCCGGCGAGGGCGGTGGACTGAGAAAGTGACTCGGGATGTGCCACCGGCAGAAGGATGGACCAGATGGTGCAGGAGTGGGCTAACGGTTTTCAACGCTGTGCGAGGCTCCGGGAATCTACTAGAAACAATAGGTGAATGTGTGGGACTAACAGGGGTGATGAAAGAGAGGCCGTGTCCAACTATTGGGTATTGTTTTCTATGCTCAAGGGATGTTAATTCACGAAGGAAGTGTTGGGCATTTTTCCCTTTTTTCTACATTTCACCTCGTATTGTTTCTTGTCCCTCTTTGTGCCGTATTTTATTATCTCTCGCAGCGAACATTGTCGTCCGCCCTTTTACCCCTCAATATCCTTGAGCCACTTTCTTGTAATTCTTCAAAGTTGCCGGTGTGAAGAGAAAATCTGTGTTATGATACCCGGCAGCCTCCCATGCACTACCTTAGTAGTTATCCTAGCGGGCTCCAATAAATAACCGCCCCTGCATTCCACGAGCTTAAAAGAACATAGTATGACTGTACACCTGCTATACCCCCCCTCCCCTCTTCAGCCAAAGCCCTGGGGCCAGATCCTCCGATTTGACCCGACAGGGTCAGTCGCAATCTGCTCACTTCCGGCCCTTTGGGCTGGCCGACTTCCCCCCTGCAAGCACCGTAGACCACCCCAAGACCGTAACAGATGTCTATTGTCCGGCCATGACCCTAGGCTACCAAGTAAGGTGCGATGGGTCACAGCCAACGTGTTCCCCAACAGTGGGCGGGCACAAGGCGATTCTCGGACCTTATCATGACAGAACCTATTGGCAGTTAGAAACCCGGATGCCCCGTCATGGAGGAAATAACGTTACGTTGAGTCGGTGTCTTATCCCCGGTGGTACGCCATCTGGCATTGAAAAAGCCGCAGACCCAAGCCACCCCACCACCTTCATTTCGCGAAGCCGGCCAGGGCTTGGTTCTAACCCGGGGGCCCCAGGCTCCCCTGGAGCCGACCTGGCAGGACTGCATATACCTCCCGCTTTCGAACGACAGGGGAGGACTTCCATGATTCCGGTATTTTTCAGAATCCTAGTAACCGCGAGATGCTGCTGGGCATGCCCTCGCGATAGTTTGTCTGCTTTTTCGCATAGTCCCCAGGAACGTGCTTTGGTTTCGGACACACCCCGGGAGCGGGGGTTTCTCTTTCCTTTGTTAGCTTTTGCTTGCTAGTGAGGGGGAGACATACCTGGAAGGATAGGACTTGGTTCGTCGTTTTGTTGTTGATATATCCTCCTATCATTACCCTTGGTTAGTTGAGTGGGATAGCGAGCGTATGTGGACTCCCCGCCCCCGAGTTGCTTCTCGCAAAACTCGCGGCGGAAGGCCTGAATGGCCAAGGCAGCCCGCATCTCCTCCAACTCCCGCTTGAGAGCCCAGAACTCCCGTTGGAGTTCCTTGTTGTTGTCCAAGGCATCCCGCATCTCCTCCAACTCCCGCTTCTGAGCCCAGAACTCCCGTTGAAGTTCCTTGTGGGTGTCCAAGGCAGCCCGCATCTCCTGGAACTCCCGCTTTAGAGCCCAGAGCTCCCGTTGGATTTCCTCGTCGGGAGGGGGGCCGCCCGGGCTCTCAGGGCGCATTATCGCCGCCACCCCGAACCCAGCAGCAAGAGTGGCTAGTGCCCCCAGTGCCGAACCTAGGTCCCTTAGGAACCCTGCGGGACAAAGATCCGCCATGTTAGTAAACAGTATTGTCAGGGGCATCCCAATGGGTTGAACGAACCGTAAATGGCTCTTCGAGCCCGACACCATCGAGATGGAGAGTTGGGGGGTAGGCCGTCTTGCGGGGCTCCGGGGGGTTCTGTAGTTGGTGCTCTGGCTGGGGTTGCACGCCATGTGGCATATGTTGTAGTGGGATGTTCATTTTTGTAGGACGGATGGGAAGCGTTGGTGGGCGGGTGTTGGAGAGGAGTTGTGGACGGGAGGTGGGCACGAGAAAGGGGTATTATATGCTCCCATCGGAAGTCTATCAACGCGTCATAGCATGCGTAAGTGAGGATGGAGATAGAGGACTTTAAGTTAGCGGACAGAGCACCAGGTCCAGTGTCCATTAACGGAAGCGAGAGGAGTCTATTTGCGAAACGGTTTTAAGTTACCATGGAGGTCTTCAGCGGCAGTCATAATTATAGGAACATATGCACGGGGCAATTCAATGGCCCTGGGCTACCAAGTAAAGCGCAATGGGTCACAGCCAATGTGTTCCCCCGCAGTGGGTGGGCACAAGGGGATTCTCGGACCCTATCATGACAGAACCTATTAGCAGTCAGAAACCGGGATGCCCCGTCATGGAGGAAATAACGTTACGTTGAGTCGGAGTCTTATCCCCGCCGGTACGCCCTCTAGCATCGAAAAAGCCGCAGACCCAAGCCACCCCACCACCTTCATTTCGCGAAGCCGGTCAGGGCTTGGTTCTAACCCGGGAGTCCCAGGCTCCCCTGGAGCCGACCTGGCAGGACTGCAAAATCCTCCCGCTTTCGAACGACAGGGGAGGACTTCCATGATTCCGGTATTTTTCAGAATCCTAGAAACCGCGAGATGCTGCTGGGTATGCCCTCGCCATAGTTTGTCCGCTTGTTCGCATAGTCCCCAGGAGCGCGCTTTGGTTTCGGAGACACCCTGGCAGCGGGGGTTTCTCTTCCCTTTGTTAGCTTTTGCTTGCTAGTGAGAGGGAGACATACCTGAAAAGATAGGACTTAGTTCGTCGTTTTGCTGTTGATAGCTCCTCCTGTCATTACCCTTGGTTAGTTGAGTGCGATAGCGAGCGTATGTGAACTCCCCGCGCGCGAGTTGTTCGTGTGAGATCTTGGCGTTTCGTTTCGTGGCGTTCGCCGTGAGCTACCGGTTGCGCCATTGGTTGCGCCATCTCGCTGTTCACCCGTTTACGTTTAGTTTCGCAGCGCGTCATTCGTCCGTTCGTTCAGTCGTTCGTTGGTTTCGCTGTTGCCATAGACTACTGGTAACTTTCGCCGATCCGATGTTTAAAACTGAAAATGTACATACGAGTACGAGCTTGGCGACAAAATTCGTTGACCCCCCCCCATTTTACACCAAAAATAGGTGTTTTCGCTTTGCAAAATCACAGCTTTGTCTCTCTGCAAAAAATCAGAAAATTCACTAGTATCCTTAGTGACATCTAGATCTTATTGCCCTTGAGTATCAAGCTGTGTTAATAATTGCTCATGGCACAATTCTCTAAAGCATGAGAGTGGTCCAAAGGTACTTCCAATTTTGTATGAGGTTCCCATACAAAAGGTACATTGCAACCGTGTTCAATCTGGACACTAAGCTCCCAGCCATTATTGTGCAGGGCGAAAATTCTGATAAATTTTTCCCACAAAGCCTAGGTAATATCCTACATTATGGTATTAATTTCATCAGTTCTTTATTGCTTTTGGATGAGCTGTGGTTGCGTGAAATCAGCCACTTTTGGTGTAAAATGGGGGGGGGTCAGCGAATTTTGTCACCAAGATCGTACATTGACACAGATTTACTAGAGCCACCAGCGGATGGGTCAGTAGTTTCTGCACGTATCTTAGGTGCCCACAATAGGTGATACCGGTATGTTATCTTCGCCATGATTTCATATGGGAGCTGGGGTGAAACGACCCAGGGATGCTGATGCCCGTGCAGATCCAGAGAGTAAGCTCACGTACTCGCCTAGATATCTGTGACCGGCCAGGTCACGAGGGCAAAAAGGAAAGGAATGCCTTGCGATTCGGAGCTGTTGGTGTGGAAACTTCGAGGGTTGTTTATACTACCCAAGGTAGAGGAAAACGGCTTGCAAATCATAGAACGCGGTAATTGTTAGCTTGAGAGGACTCTGCCTGCCATAAAATTACAAAGCATGTCGGGTATTTTCAAATTAAGTAGCATCCACACACTTTCATCTCCTTGAACTGGTTGGAAATATTACTTTATTTTCTTCGTGTGTCTATGATTCAGGCATTGTATCAGATTAGCGGATATTTAGAAAAATTTGCTGATGTCGGTTAAATTTGAAGATAGTTGCCGGCATCTTCCGATATCTTGCTACCCATCGACAAAATACATATTAAGCGCACCGCATATGCCAAATCCTACAGGGGCTGTCAGGCATCCACAAAGTTTGCATAGGTCCCGGAAGAGCTGGGGCTACGAAGCCCAACTTAGTCCCACTTTGGCCTGGCCTGGTGGTACTGTGGCGAGCGGTTTTAGCAATAGTGTTTCTGAGCAGTAGTAAGGGCTTTTGAGCGCAAGGAGAAT
>LN891053.1:279574-302381 GCA_900010015.1 Tuber aestivum
GGAGTAGAAGATCCACTGGGTAAGTTCTGAGAGAGTCGGACTTGCCTAAGTCTCTCTCGTCGGGCTCCGCCTCGCAGAGTTGATGGATTAGTAATTGGTCTATTTGACATCTTTGCAATGGATAAACTTGCAGAAAAGAAGAGAAGTGTATTGAGTATTAAAGACAGGAATATAGAAAAGTGATTTCGAAAAAGCATAGACTTCAAGTGGAAGCGGACAAGGTAAAATCAGTAGTTCTAAAGCCCCTATTATACAAAACTAATTCATACAAAAACTAGAAATAACAGGGAATTGAACATAGGACCTTCTGAAATTACATTTTTTCTGATAAAACCCTAATTCCTCACAGGGTTGAGCGTCCCATGTTGCACCCAGGTCCACACTTTAGACGCACCGCACCATTGTAGGCTTGATAAGATATAGGGCTTCTAAGAGGGGCAAGGGACTGTGTTTCGGTTGATTTGTGGGGAGGCACTAGGGAATAGGACTGCCGGGGCCCTATTGGGAGAGAACAACACACACAAGAGATAACTACAGTGTGGCCTAGTTTAGTATTTTTTTTATCAGTCCTCTCAGAGAAGAGGAACGTTTTTTTCCTTTCTTTTGAGACGGGATTTTCCCCCAGTTCTTCTCTTCTCCAGAGAGGGGCCTTTGTTTTTTTTCTTGTCTTCGGCTTTTAGGTTTCTTTCCTTACTCTTAGAATTTATTTACTTCGTCAGAAATGCCAGAGCAAGTTTGTCCACGCCCTGGCTAGCCTACCCTCGCCTCACAGAACCGTCTAAGGAGCGAGGACTCCGACAGTGCTGTACAGTACAACTACGAGTGCGTCCGATAGATATATTCGTGACGTGAGTCCGGTAAGAAAATTTCGGTGCACCTTTTGGCTGCGATGTGCCCTTAGATATGGCACGTGAAGAATATATTTATCGGCAGCACTCCTACTATCGCGGTATCTCTCATCGGCTAATTTCAAGAAACCATTGCCCTAGTGGCGAAGAAAAGCTGCGGGTGGGGAATTCCGTCTGGCCTCCTCACCACACAGGAGGTTCATTTTCCATGCAGACAGCTAACCCACCGATCCCCCACCATACAACACTTGATCCTGAGACCCCACGATGAGAAAAGTGAAAACTACTACAAAATAATTCCTTGTAGATGCAGGACATGAGGGAGTAATTGAGAGAGTAAGAAATTCTTTTTTTTAAGAGGGTGCGTTGTTTTTTTTTTTTCATAATATTATGGTATGAGAGGGTTAGGGGTATCGGGGGTCCCCGTAGGGAGTAGACCAGCGAATAGTCATCCTCTACAACCCTTACCCACCCGTAGCGCTGCAACATACCAGTAACTTCCCAATGTCTGGATAAGTTATAGGAGAGAGCATCGCGCCCTGCTCCCCCACGATTTAAGCAGGACTACCGAACATACCTCCGAGCGTCTCGCATAGAAGGTTGGGCCTTTGTCGAGAAAGGGAGCCAGTAATGGGACCTACCCCCTTCGAAGATAGGCCAAACAACTCTGTCCGTGTTCGAGAATTATCTTACAGGTTTAAATTTGCATTCTCACCAGCTCCAGCTAATAGGGCACAGCCCGGTAGTCAAAGACACACTGCTGCTGAAGGCTGCAGAAAATAGTTCGCAGTCAGGAGGCTATTATCGCCTCATGTGCTCGAGTACCAGTATCGCATGATATCGTATAATTGAATAATACACGCACCGAGTGCGAGTCGTCATCCAGAACGGGACCGGAATTCAACCAAATACATTTCCCCCACCTACAGCTAGCGATGGGATTAATCCAGCTAGGTCATGATGTCATGCTATCAAGTGAAGTGCGAAGGGGCATAGCAGATATGTTTCCCATTCAATGGGCTTTCACGGAGATGTCCTAGGATCCTTTCTTTTAATCGTCGGACCGGCCATGGTTATTGAGAGAGCGAAACGAATGAACGGCGAAACAAGCGAATGACAGACTGTGAACCTAAACGACAACCGGTGAATAGCGAAACGGCTCAACCGTAAAACTAAACGAAACGCCAAGATCTCATGAAACGATCGCGCAAGTCACAAAGGGGGAAAAACTCTTCACTTCGTCTACCTCTCACTATCGCGCATCAACAAACTAACGGTAGAGACAGAAGTGTATAACAACAAAACAACAAAGTCCTACCCCTCCAGGTACGGCTCCCACTCACTGGCAAACAAAAAACCGAACAAAGGAAAAGACAAATCCCTCCCTGTCCATAGCCTCCGGACATCCAATACTCCGGGAAGACTCTGACTTTCCGCCACCCTTTGCCTCTTTCATTACAGCGTTCCCGCTGTCCTTCCGGTGGATGCATGCCCAAAAGCTCCCGCGTATTCCCGCAACCGAAGCCCTTTCCCGCAAAAAGCCAAACCGCACGGGGGGAAGTCAAAGCGCGCCCGAAGCCATGCTGTGCGCGAAAATCCATAGCACGCCCAAAACCAAAGCAGGTTCCCAGAGACTATGCGAACAAACAAACTATCGTGAGAGCATTCCGAGCAGCACCCCGCGATTTCCAACACTATCGCGACAGATCCCATTGGCTGTTTCCGACCTGGATATGTTGTTCTGGATGAAAGGAAATTGAGTTAAATCTGAAATCATCCCTAACCGTGTGCCAGGGGGCATTGAGAAAGGCGTGGACCCAGGACTTCCTTCCATGTGCAGTGTTTATAACCTGCCGGGCTTTGGGTCAGACCTAGCCCACCAGGGCCCCCTTGGGAGCCCGCCGGACTGGACTGCGAAAATCTCCAACCATGCGAGTGACGGGACATGATTGCGAAAATTCTAGTAATTTTCGGAACGGATATACCTTGACGCAGACTGAATAGAGCACGGGTGGATGTGCCAGTGGTTTCTGCGTATGGGTGTCCACGATGGGCTGTGCATTGTCTCAGCTGCGATTGCTTGTGGTGGTTGGGGTCGAACGACCCCCGGGTATACACCTTGGTGTAAATCCAGAGCATGAACTTACTCGCCCAAAGATCCACCGGGTTATCAGCGAAAAAGATAAAAGACATAGATTTCAGGTTTGGAATTGTTGGTAAAAAGCGTGCTTAACACACTTCCAACTCTTTGGACTTATTGGAAATTTTCTTTTCTTTGTGTCTAGCCTTAAGCATTTTATCAAATTGGTGATGTTTGGAAATATTTAGAGATGTCGGTGGCTATTTTTCAAGGTATCTTTTGGCATATTTGGATATCTGCTACCCTTTGACAAATCGCTTACCTACTCCACCGCAGATGCTAAATCCTACGGGGGCCGTCAGGTAACCATAAAGCCTGTATAGGTTTGGAAAACTTGGACCTACGAACCCCCAGTCAATCCCGCTTTGGCCTGGCCCGGCCGTACTGTATATCTACCGTCAAACCATCGGGAAGCTGCCCAGCGAGTTGTGAACACTGACGATGCAAATTACCACCTACAACTTTTCGCCTGCATTTGACCTCCGGGGAAACGAGGGAAGCACCCTGGGGAGTGGAAGATACATCGGCATGTACTAGAAGGCAGCAAGAAGGTAATTGTTGGACTAAAGTCGCTTTTTGGGGCTCTTCACCTCACATCCGCCCAACTGCTCGAGTAAAAGAAACCCCTACCCTAATGGCTAAGGGAAACACAATGTTTTTACCCATGGCTTTCTTAGTCATTATTCTCAACACTTATCCAATCCATAAAAACCGATAATTTTTCAGCCGCGCTCCTCGTGATCGCTGCCCCCACCTATGTCCAGGTAAGCTACATGAAAATATGATAACATGGGGCCCTTTTTCCACTCCCCCACAGCCGCAACTATTAAACACTACCACCCTCTGACTTCCCTAACGCATAATCTAGCGAGGACCGGGGGCACTACTCCGTGGGAATGGGAGGCGCCTGCGATGGGGCTCACAATTACTTCAAAATCAGATCCCAGAAGAGTTAGCCATGGCTATATGGAGTTAGCATATGGCACTTTTTTGCGATTCCGAGACAAAGTAAGGTTAAAATCTTCTCTGAACGTACTAGCGCCTGATGATTCTCGCCAGATAGTTCGGGTTACAGGCCGTCTATTAATCGCAAAGATCCCACTCAAACACCCAACCCCGGTCCATAGCGGCAACCTACCTGGTGGACCCCGCTGCGTTTTACCCTTTGGTCGTACTCTAATGATATCCTCGGCGCAAGTCCTTTTGCCGAGGATATCTGCAATTCTTAACCGGCATGACAACAGTTTTATCCTCAGTCATATTGCTAAACTACCTTCGGAAAGCCGTCTCTACCTCCCCTTTTTTCACAAAATGTGCGCACTCCCGTAACCACGCGACAACTTCATGCCCGCCTCAACTGATCCCCCATCAGCCCAGAGTGTCAGGCAGTGGTATGAGCCCCTCAATATCCATATTTTTCAGCGGAACCGGACGCGCCCTACGTTGTCGGCTAGGCTGTGAAAACAGGAATATTCGAGGTAGTTACTATTTTCCAACGAGGCCCCGCACGAGCCGCGAGGCGTAGCACAACCTTTTTAGCACTTTTAGCTTCTTGCTTTTGAAAGTGTTAGTTGACAATTAATTGGAGCTAAAGAGAGATCTACTAAATCGCCAAGTTCCTGGCTACCCACAGCTGCATTTCCGTACTCTCATGATTCGTGCAGGGTACTTTGGACGCCGTCGTTTTGGCGTGGTATGATTTCCGTAACTTCGGCACGTCTTCCACCAACACCCACCCCAAGCGCCAATGACTTACACCTTCCCCTTCCGGTTGATCCTCCACGACACCCGGCGAGGTGATTCGCGTGAACGGCTAATCCTCGGCAAAGGGATTACTGTGTGATACCATTGGAGGACTGATCTTAAGTACTCCGACGTCCGACCGCTATGTCCAGTGAAGACCAAACGGGGCCTGTTTTTCTTGGTTTAATTCCCAGTTTAAATCAGTTCTCCTATCCTCATTCTCCACTTACCTATATTATCGTCGCTCCTTACTTTCTTTATTTCTATCCCCTCTTTTTAATATTCTTCTTATACCAGATATCTTTTTGACCTCTTATATACAATACTATTTTTAGTTATATCGTATAGTTAGCCTGCTGAATCTACGCACACACTTTGTTGAAACACTCCGGGGGGTACTCTAAAGCCTCTAAACTCTTCAGAAATCTGGCCTCCTATCTAAGGAGCGGAAGTAATATCCCTATCATAAGATCCCATTGCTGGGTCTACAAGGCACCCTCTAAAACCCCCGGGGGTCAACACCAAACTGTTTTCGAATAAATGGTAATGCTAAAGGTAATACGAAGAATCGATACTACGCTGAATGGGAGAGAGGTTGTAAATGAGCCAGACGATATATCCGGTTTGTCTCGCACTAAAGCAAAGGTTTGGAGGACCTCAGGGAAGTGTTATTGAAAGAACGATGGCATATGGGTTCGAAGCCAGATGTGGAACAAATTACAAGCAGGAATTTGGAAGTGTGGCAGGGATCGAATGGCACCGGGGGGATTGAGTGTTCCTATATGTAATTCATTAGCCGGCCAGGCCAGTGATAGAGAGCCCATAAAAATAACGAGGGAATTAGGCAGTTATAGAATTTAATCCCTATAAGAATAGAAGCGCCCAAACTGGGCTTTGTACAGCCATTTTATAGACAAAAGATCCACCCCCGGGCCCGATTTGTGCTCTATGCATCCATTCTGTGGAGTTATCTCGAGTTTGGTAGACTCTGTGGGATTCCCGCACTTGCCCCACCCTCTGAGCGATCAGCAGGTTGATGAAAGGCCCGATAAACACATAGTTCCTCTTTCCCATTCGTCACTCATCTAGGACTCATCACACTATTATTCACGCACTTCAGGGCACCCTGTGCAGCATTTTATTTGACGGACCCCACCACCTCACATTCTAATGCCTTAGCCTCCTCAGATCCCCTCCTACCGCCGGGCAGATGGAGCTACGAATCCAGATTCCTACCAGAATTACGTGGTTAACAGGATTGTGGATATGTAGCAAATTGGGATGATCGATAAAATGCAGGGTGAGCATCATCCTACTTAAGCGGTATAAACCCTGCGATCTACCTGCCATGTTCCCGGTGGATCACTCGGCAGTCTCAGCCACCCCCGATGTGATACCGGTGGTCGAAAGGATGCTGCAAAAGAATACTTGTCTGGAGTACAGAGTACGCACAAACAGTTCTGACCGCAGGCTAGAATGAAGAGTACCTCCTATCTATTCATCCGATACTGTAAATTAAGATCCCGTGAAAATACACCATCCCTAACGTCATGTTTCCTCCCGACTCAAAGATAAAGGCTCTCAAAATGGATTATCTTTTTACCGACAACGTTCATTACAAGTATACGAACGAAGGGACCCTCCTGTTTATTATTCGTTTACCCATTCCGTTTTTAAATCTGGCCACGACTTTGCCTGAAAATCATCCTGTTTTCTTGGGGGCTCTAGATCAGTTATTGGCTAAGCTAGCCTCGGGACTGGTCTCCTCCCATCCCGATCCCCCGGCAGCGAGATCCCTCACTACCTGGCTGTGATGCCATGAGCGGAGGCTGTCCCGGCATGATCCCGGAATCGCGATTTGAGACAAGTTCCGATGCCGTGAGCAGGGTTTAATCCGCAATTTCATATCACAAAAAACGCGGTTCGAAATCATAATGATGTTAGGCCAAATGAACCCCGAGTTTTTCCAGTATCTGAACTGCAATATCAAACCGCTAATGCTAATATTCGGAAAGTTACCAAATGTTGCAACTTTTGCACACTACAGTTGGCCAGCGAATTGGTAGGCTGCGCTCCCTACATCCCTCCACCATGCTGAGCAGTACGCCTGCGCTGGGATGATTGAGCCCCACTCTATGTCACCCAAAACACACACTCTCTCTCTTAGAAAGAGTAAAGCCTCGGGAGATCCACTATCCCTCTAAACGTCACCCCACCATGGATTTAACTTAGCGGATCAACAGAATTGCGAAAACATGATAGCAAGATCCAACAGACCCAGTGGGATGACCTTATAATATATTAGGAAGATAATAATCCTTCCGGTGGGCTGAGTTAGAAAGTATATTTCACAAATGTTTACTTCAGGGGGGGGGGGCAGAACTGTGAGAAAACTAGTCTGCAAAAAACTACTCCCTTCACCTGTACCTTATTTTAAGAGAAAAAATGATATACCCTCCTACCGCACACGGTACTTGAGTAAACTCCCCAAACCCGCCGTGCAGCTCAGACGCTAGTGCCTGGGTATGTGGCCGATCGGGGTGCGATGATCAATGAGCCCCCTTGTGGGAAGCAGCACTCACTACCTGCTTCTATGATCAAACAGGGATTAGGCGGATAGGTGGAAAAAATTCGCGTTACTTGCCGCACCACCGCCAGCACGTCGGCCTTACCTGCATGGTGAGTTTCGCGAGTTTTGACGGGCACTGGTGCTGGGGTAGGAGCACTGGTACTGGACAGGACTCATATACAGCGCGCAGCCCCTGGCCCAATTATTCCCCAAAGGCCTTATATAAAGGCCGGGGGATTTTCTCCGGAAGAGGCTACCCTGAAAAATAGTTCCCCGCCAGCATGCACGCCGGCGCAAGCTTAGTCGTTTTCAGAAAATCCCCGCGGTAGTATTATTGGTGCATTGCCGGAGTAATGTGTCTCTTTTCCCTGTTTTATGATCCAACTTTGGTCGAGGAATGCTCCTGCCAGGTTCTCCCCTTGAACATCGGGTAACCCTCTATGAGGAAAAGAAACCGGTGAGGGCCATGGATTCTTCTAATTTTCAGGAGGGGCCAACAACTCTATCTGTGTACCGTAACTTTCCGGTATCATTTGCTGGGTTCGAATTTGCACCCTCAGAAGCTCTAGCTGAGGGTACAAGCACTGTACCGCTGTTCCAAAATGCGTAGTTATTGTACGAGTAGAGTGTAGCAAAACGGCCCGCAGTCACGGGATGTTATCGTCTCATGGAGGAGTACGCAATAGTATAACATAATAAGCCATGTATGATACCAATGCTGAGTTGTGATACTATCCAGAATGTGACCGAAATCTAACCACTTATACCGGTACTTCCTCAGCTTAGGCCATTGATGGGGTTACATCCAGCCCTGTTTGCTTTTTCTTGGGCTTTTCCTCAGGTCCGTCGCTCTGGTGACGCCTCCGAGTAAACCCCGGCCCCCTCGCAGAGCCAGGACGCAGTCGCCCTAATACCCATACTGTTATCTTAAACCAAGCTTTTTTCCCCAGCGAATTCGAATCCCCCTAGCTAGGATCCCACCCTATAGGTGCCTCAGAACTACAGAATTAATCGCCCCATATTCAGGGTAAGATCACCGGGCACTTGTTCTACCGTATCTTGCTTTATACTGACTTGCTCCAGGGGCTGCGAAAAGCTTTTGAATTAATATGAAATTCCGGATCCGTAACAGAGGTAGGCCGGGCAGTGCTCGTAGTTTTCCTACTTCTGACAACATATACACAAATGTCCAGTTCAATGTTGCTCACCCCGGAACACCAAATCAAGAGGGTCGGTTTAGAGTTGGGAACCAAGGTACCGCCAGCGTTCCCGAGAGCTTTGGGTCAAAGAACTAACGCGCTATTGCGAGTGGAAGGAGCACCGCGGCCTTACCGAATAATTCCGTATTGCAGGAACAGCAAATTCACTAGCCGTCAAGATCTCATTGAGTCAGTAAAGAAGCTTGCCCACCCCAGTAATCACAACCGGATTGCACTTCATGGACTAGGCGGTTCTGGGTATGTATCAATTAATTTTGGATATAAAAGTTTTACTAACACTGCTCAGGAAAACTCAGATCGCCCTAGAATATGTTTATCGGCGCCAGAGCGAGAGCGACCGTCATGTTTTCTGGGTGCAGGGAAGTGGGATATTAGGATTTAGAGACGACTTCTGGGCCATTGCGCGACGTGTTCGAATTTCTCTGACCAACGGCGAGGCAGACGAAGAGGAATTACTGTTGAGTGTAAAGAGGTGGTTTGAGGGTCCAGACAGTGCCGATTGGATTTTGGTGATTGACGGCGCCGACAACGAGGAGGACTTTGTTGGCAATAACAGTGCCATCGCGAAGTTCGTGCCACAAGGCCCTAGGGGTACTATAATATTCACGACAAGATCGCTCCCGGTTGCACTTCGCCAGGAGTGCGAGGTAGTCAATATCGGGAAGATGGAGGAGGAGGAAGCCCAAGAATTATTTTCGAAACACTTTGGTAGCTGGGGAAGTTCGAGTGATGGGGAAAGGGAGGCCGTTGCGAAGATCCTAGGTTCGGTGAATTACCTGCCGCTGGGTATCGTAGGTTTAGCCGCTTTCATGGTCGAGACCAATACCACACCCTCTGACTACTGGAAAATTTCCCGGGAGAATGAAAAGCGAATGGATACGCTACTCTCGCAGAAGTTCATCAATATCCGGCCAGATGGTGATTTGACAAAAAGCATTTTAAGCACGTACTTTATTACCTTTGACCGAATTGGGGAACAAATACCGAGAGCGTGGGATCTCCTGCGGCTAATTTCCTTCCTTGATCGTCGAAATATCCCCGAGCAGCTCCTGCGAGAATCTGGAATTGAAGGGATGGACGATTCGATCATATTTCGTCGGACAATTGTGAAACTATCGGGATTCTCATTGGTTACAACTTTCACACGGGATGACAAGATATTCTATGAGCTTCCTCACTTAATCCAGCTTTCAGTACAAGCCTATTTATCACAAGAAGAGTCGGCGGAATGGAGTACCACTGCCCTAAAAGTCATTTCACGAGTGTTTCCCAAATGTGAGCACAAGGTGCGGGGTAGTTGCGAGGCGTACCTCCCTCATGCGCTGGCTGTAACGAGGGGTAGAACGGATGTTACTGCTGAAGACCTCTGTTTCCGCATGGGGGAGTGTTTTCTATATTTGGGTTCCTACAGCAATGCAGAAGCGCAAGTTCGTCACTGCATCAGACTTCGCGAGGAGAATGACGAGCAGGGCTGGGATATGGGTCATAGGAGATTAATGCTCCTGGGGAGGGTGAGCGCACATCAAGGAAGGGCAAAGGAAGCACAGAAGATACTTCGGAATGTGCTGGAGGACCTTGAGCGGCTATCGGGTTCAAATACCCCGGACTACTTGGACTGCTTATCCTACCTGGCAGGTGTGATGAGCGATCTCGGAGAGTATGGCGAATCAGAAACGATGCATCGGCGCGTCCTGGAGGGGCGTGAGAAGATTCTCGGGCCAGACCACTCGGACACAATAACAAGTGCCAACAACCTGGAATTTGTGCTGCGACGCCAGCGAAAACCCGGGGAATCAGAGAAGATGGATCGGCGTTTACTCGAGCTGCCCGACCAGGTTCCCGGACCAGACCACCCAGACACCCTACCGGTAGTTAGTGTCGACAACCCGGCCACGGCACGGCAATCACAAGTAAAGGATGAGGAATCACAGGCGGTGAGGCGGGATGCACAGGGGGGCCCACAAAAGCCCCAGACCAGGCACTGCTCTATTTTTCATGCTGTCTGGTCCTTTGTTTTTGGACCACGGCAGCCCCCGGCAAGGGCGGTGGACTGAGAGAGTGACTCGAGGCCTACCGCCGCCGGCAGAAGCATGGACCAGATGTGGTAGGAGTGGGCTAACGTTTTTCAACGCCGTGGGAGGCTCCGGGGATCTACCAGAAACAATACGTGAATGTGTGGAACTAGCAAGAATGATGAACGAGAGGCGGTGGCCAGCTGTTGAAGTATTTTTTTATATGCCCAAGGGATGCTATTGCACGGAGGAAGTGTTGGGAATTTTTACCCTCCTTCTACATTTCATTTCCTATCGTTTCTTGTCCCTCTTAGTGGTGTATTTTTTTTATTTTTCGTAGCGAATATTGTCGTCTGCCTTTTCACCCCTCAATATCCTCGTGCCACTTTCTTGTGATCCTTCAAGGCTGCCGGTGTGAAGGAAAAATCTGTGTTACCCAGCAGCCTCCCATGCACTACCTTAGGATAGCTATCCTAGCGAGTTCCTGCACCGCCACTACATTCCAAGATCTTAAAAGAGCATAGTATGACTGTACACCTGTTGTATCCCCCCCCCCTCTTCAGCCAAAGGCCTGGGGCCAGATCCTCCCATTGACCCGACAGGCTCAGTCGCAATCTGTTCACTTCCTGCCCTTTGGGCTGCCCGACTTCCCCCCTGCAAGCACCGTAGACCACCCCAAGACCGTAACAGATGTCTATTGCCCGGCCATGGCGCTGGGCTACCAAGCAAAGCGCGAAGGGCCACAGCCAACGCGTCCCCCGCAGCGGGCGGGCACGGGAAGATTCTCGGTCCCTATCATGACAGAACCTATTAGCAGTTAGAAACCCAGACGTCCTGCTGTGGAGGAAATGGAATTAGGTTGGGTCGAAATCTCATCCCCGGTAGTGCGCCATCCGGCATTGAGAAAGCCGCAGACACAAGCCACCCTACCACCTACATTTCGCGAAACTGGTCAGGACTTGGCTTTCACCCGGGAGTCCCAGGCTCCCCCTAGAGCCGGCCTGGCAGGACTGCAAACACCCCCTGCTTCCGAATGACCGGGGAGGACTACCATAATTTCAGGCGATTCCAGGATGCCGGAAACCGCGATACGCTGCTCGGCATGGCCTCACAATAGCTTGTCTGTCTGTTCGCATAGCCCCTGGGAGCGCGCTTTGGTTTCGGGCGCACTTGGCTCCCGCCCGCGCGATTTAGCTATTCGGGAAAGCACTTCGGCCGCGGGAATGCGCGGGAGTCTTGGAGCAATGCATCTGCCGGAAGGAAGGCGGGAAAGGTTAGAAGGAAAGCGGAATGGCCATAAGGGAGGACGGAGGCTATGGGCAGCGGGAGCTTATATTTCCTTGGTTAGCTTTTATTTGCGAGTGAGAGGGAGACATACCCGAAAGGACAGGACTTAGTTGGTTGTTTTTTTGTTGATATGTGCTCCTGTTATTACCGTTAGTTAGTTGAGTGCGATAGCGAGAGTAGGTAAACTCCCCGCTCGCGAGTTGTGCGATCCTTGTCATGTGGGATCTTGGCGTTTCGTTTCGTGGCATTCGTTGTGCGCCATTGGTTGCGCCATTTGGCTGTTCACCCATTTTCGTTAGTTTCACAGGGCGTCATTCGTTCGTTCATTCGTTCCTTTCGCAGTTGCTGTAGCTTTCGCCGATCCGACGTTTAAATCAGAAAATGTATACATTGACACAGATTCACTAGAGCGCTAGTAGATGCGTCAATAGTTTCTGCACGTAGGTGTCCACAATAGGTGATATGTTATCTTTGCCATGATTCCTTATGGGGGTTGGGGTTGAACGACCCCGGGATGCAGATCCCGGCACAGATCCAGAGAGTAAGCTCCCGTGCTCGCCTAAATATCCGTAACCAGCCAGGTGGTCAGGGTAAAAAAGGAGAGAAATGGCTTGCGATTCGGAGCTGTTGGTGTGGAAAATTCGAGGATTGTTTATGGTATGATATCCAAGGAAATGGAAAACGGCTTGATAATCATATAACACGGTAATTGTTAACTTGAGAGAAATCTGTGTACCATCCTATTAAAAGACATGTCGGGTATTTTCAAATTAAGCAGCATCCACACACTTCCGGCTCTCTGAAATTGTTAGAAATGCTACTTTATTTTCTCTCTGTGTCTAAGTTAGGCTCAGGTATTATATGAGATTGGCAAATGTTTAGAAATATTTGCTGACATCGGTTAGTATTAAAAGATATGTGTCCGCCTCTTCGGATATCTACTACCGTTCTACAAAAGATATCCCCAGCCGCACGGCCATAAGCCAACCTGTATGGGGGCCATCTACACTGACGATACGAATTACCGTCGACAAGCCTTTTCCTGCACTCTAGCTCTGGGGAAAGCGTCCTGGGATGTGGGGGGTATGATACGCTGGCGTGCACTAGCAGGCTGCAAGAAGGTAGTTGTGGTGCTGTTTAGCTCATATCTGCTCATCTGCTCTAGCCAAAGAAACCCCTACCCTGATGCCTGAGAAAAGCACTATGTTTTTCCGCATGGTTTTCTTAGTCAGCATCCACACAATCGTATCCAACCCATGTCAGTAACCGAGAGCTCCTGGCCACCGCTATGTCCGGGTAAGCTGCTTGGAAATAGCATCGCGCCCTTTTTCCCCTCCCCTGAAGCCACAATAAACCGCCCACCCCTACTCGAGTAACTTCAATACCGCGCGATCTGGCAAGAACCGGCTGCCACTTTCACGTTGAAACCAGAAGATGAAATTTACAATTGTGTCGAAACCAGAGCCCCGAAAGAGTTAGTCCTGGCTGCAGGGAGTTAGGAACCGGCATTTTATTGCGATTTCGAAATAAGGTAAGACCAAAATCCCTTCTGAACGTACTAGCGCCTGAAGGTCCTCGCCAGATAATCTGACTACTAGATCGTCTATCCACCACGAACATCCTATGCTAACCTAACCTCGGACCATGGCCGGAATGTACCTGGAGGACCTGGCTCCATTTTACGCCTCGGTCACACCCTGATAATACCCCCGGCATGAGTCCCTTTATTCCTGCAATTCTTAACTGACGTTACAACGGTCCTATTCTCGGCCATATTGCTAAGATACCCCTGGAAAGGCACCATCACTTCGCGCATTTTCGTAACCACCCGACACCGTCATGCCCGCCCCAACTGATTTTGCGCCGGCCCCCCAGTGCCCAACCCTTTCAGCAGGATCAGACGCGTTTGCTAGGCTGTGAAAATCAGAACCTTCAAAATCACCGCTATTTTCCGCCGAGGGCCCGCCCAGGTCGCGCGGTTTGGCACTGCCTTTTTGGCACCTTCAGCTTCCCTTGCTTTTGTGCGTGCCGGTGGACAATTAATTAGAGCTAAAGAGACATGCACTAGATTGCCAAGTTCCTGGATACTCACTGTTGCATTTCTCTAATAATTGGTGCAGGGTTCTTTGGGCGCTGGGGTTCTGGCGGGAGGATTCTATCGATTTCCGTGTGCTTTCCCCGGTACTCTTCCCAAGCAACAACGACTCATGCCCAAGAACTATACCAACACCTTCCTCCCCGGCTTGATCCTCTGCCACATCCATGGCGGTGATTCGGGTGAATGGCTAATCCCTAGGCAATAAGAGTATTGCGTGGTGCAATATGGAGGACAGATCTCAAGTACTCTAGAAGTCCGACCGCTATCTCTGGTGAAGAACGGAAGAGACCTGTTTTTCTTGGTTCAGTTTTTAGTGTAAATTAGTTCGCTTAATTTCATTCTCTACTCACTTATATTATCATCGCTCTTTTCTTTCTTTATCCCTCTCTCCTCTCTTTGAGATTCCTATACCAAACATCCCTTCGCATTCTCGTGTACCAAAATATCTTTAGCCATATCGTCCAGTCAACATGCCGGATTGCTGTGCTCCAAGCTGGTTGAAAAGTCCTCCAGGGGGCGCTGTACCGGCTTTTTGTACGCTTGGCCAGCGGGGGCGTAGGCTGCGTGCACTACGGTACACCTTTGGCCCTGCTGCGTGGTAAAGCCTGCACTAGGATGATTGGGCCCCATGCTACAGTACCTGTATGTCCCCCAAAATGCGCACTCTCTCCTAGACAGAGTGAAAACCCTCCTAGAGCATCATCGTCCCATTATGGGTTTAGTTTCGCGAGTTAACAGAATTGCGAATACATGTTAGCGAGCTCCAACCGAGCCAGTGAGACGACCTTATACCATATTAGGAAGATGCTAACACTTCCGGTGGGCTGGGGGAGGAAGTAGCTTCACGAGATTTTGCTGCGGGGGGGCCGGAAATGCGAGAAAACTACGGTAACCAGCGAAAAGTGTTCCCACCACCTTCGCCCGATCACACGAGAAAGAAAAAAAAATACCTCCTCCCACAGCGCCCCACCTGGCACCCGAGCGAACTCACCAAACTCTCGGTGCATCTCAGACGCTAGTGCTCAGGTATGTGGCCAACCGGGGCGCTGTGATCAATGAACCCCACCCTGTGAAGCCTCTCACTGCGTGCTTCTGTGATCACACAGGGCTTGGCGGACCAGTGGAAACAATCTCGCTGTACCTGAGGTGCGGAAAGAAGTTATAGAACAGTTATTTGAGGTTAACCAGGCAAATACATCCTTGTCTGTTCCGGTTAATTGGTTCCTACCCTTGTACTCGTACAAGTATGAGTACGCAAGTATAACTTAACCAGCCGTGTACCAAATGTGAGATGTGATACCATCAAGAATGCGACCGGGACCCAACCAGTTATATTTCCCCAACTTTGAGCCAGCGACTCTGTTAAATCCCGTCCTATTTGTTTTTTTTGGAACTTTTCCTCAGCCTCGTCTCCGTGTCCAGACTTCTGATTTCTGAAGAGTAAATTTCAACCCCCCCACAGAACCGAGACGCCGTCGCTCTAATACCCGCACCGTTCTTTTATCTCAAGTCTCTACGGTAGTCTTTACTGAGTTCGAAGTTTCCCTTGCTAGGATTTTACCCTATAGCTTCCTCAGAACTGCTGAATTAACCCCCTCCATATCCGAGGTAGGGTCCGAGTGCGCTCGTTCCGAGTTTACTTCATCTCGTGTTATACTGACTTGTTTTAGTGCTCGCGAAACGATTTTGGATTCCCTCGATAGGTGACAGATACGCTACATTGCCGATTCCAGTTAGGCTAGCGACATCTTATAGTATTACACTACACCCGACCTCCCGAATCTGCTCTGCGGTGAACTACATACTTGATGGCTCAGTGGGTTCTCGTTCCCTTCAAGGCCCGGGATTTCAATGCTGACGGGCACTTGCCTTTTAATCTCCCCAGAAAATCCCAATCCCATAACAAGGGGAACTTCAGCGCGAATGAGGGGAGTGGTAGTGTTTATGGCAGCTATATTAGCAAAATAAACACGGGTCCAACCACGGGTACCCAGGTCAATATCACCCTTCCTGGAGCACTAGATCAACGTCCTGAGCCTAGAGCTGGGAACCAAGGTATCACCAGCATTCCCAAGAACTTTCCGGCCAAGAACCCACATGCTAACTTAAGTGGAATAAGCACCTCGGCCTTACAGGGTTATTCCCTATCGCAGAAATAACAAGTTCACCGGCCGTGAAAATCTTATTGAGTCGGTAAAGAGGCTCGCCCATAGAGATGGCCACAATCGGATTGCACTTCATGGACTAGGTGGCTCTGGGTATGTGTTTATCGATTTGTAATAAGAAAGCTTTACTAACATTGCGTAGAAAAACACAGATTGCCCTCGAATATGTTTTCCAGCGCGGGAGCGAGAGCGACTGTCATGTTTTCTGGGTGCAGGGAAGTGGGATCTCGAAATTCAGCGATGGCTTCAGGGCTATTGCGCAGCATGTCGGGATTCCTAGGGCCAGCGGCGAGACAGATGAGGAGAATTTACTATGGAGCGTAAAGAGGTGGTTTGAATACCCGGATAGTGGTAATTGGATTCTGGTCATTGACAACGCCGACAACGAGGAGGATTTTGTTGGAAACAGCGGTCCCATCGCCAAGTTCGTGCCAGAGGGCCCTGGAGGTACTCTAATATTCACGACAAGATCTCGCCAGATTGCCGTTGAGCAGGAGTGCGAGAGGATCAATGTCGGGAAGATGGAGAAGGAGGAAGCCCAAGTGTTATTTTCCAAACACTTTGGTAGCTGGCGCAGGTTGAAAGATGGGGAAGAAGAGGTTGTTGCAGCCATCCTAGGTTCGGTTTATCACTTGCCGCTGGCTGTCGTAGGTTCTGCGGCTTTCATGGTCCAGACCGAAACAACACCCTTCCGGTACTGGACAATTTTCCAGGAGAACGATAAGCGAATGAAGAAACTCCTGTTACAGAAGTTTAGCGACGCCCGACAAGAGGCCAAGACGCAAAAAAGTATTTTGGGCACATACTTCATCACCTTTCGCCGAATCGCGGAATGGGTGCCGGCAGCGTGGCATCTCCTCCGACTCATTTCGTTCTTTGACCGTCAAAATATACCCGAGCGGCTCCTGCGAGACTGTAGTGTTGAAGGGATGGATGATTCGATTGAATTTCGTCTGGCTATTGGAAAACTATTGGGATTCTCATTGGTTACCGCCGTCGAACGTGGAGACAAGATATTCTATGAACTGCATCGCTTGGTCCAGCTCTCTGTACAGGCCTATTTATCAGAAGAATTGGATAAATGGAGTACCGCTGCGTTAGGAGTTATTTACCGAGTTTTCCCTGAATACGATCACGAGTTGCGGGATCTCTGCGAGGAATACCTTCCGCACGCGCTTGCCGTAACCAAAGGTAGAACGGACGCTATCACTGAAGACCTTTGTTTTCGCGTGGGAGAGTGTTTTCTATATTTGGGCTCTTACACCAAGGCAGAAGCGCAAGTCCTTCAATGTATCAGGCTTCGCAAGGAGCATAAAGAGCAAGGCTGGGGTATGGATCATAAGAGATCTATACTCCTGGGGCGGGTGCTCGCGTGCCAAGGAAAGGCCAGTAAGGCAAAGGCGGTACTTGAGACCGCACTGGAGGATCTGGGTCCAAATAGTCCTGACCGCTTTGAGTGCTTATCCTATCTGGCAACTGTGATGGGCGAGCTTGGAGAGTATGATGAATCGGAGAGGATGCATCGCCGCGCACTGGAGGGGCTAGAGGAGATTCATGGACTAGACCACCTAGACACCCTAATGAGTGTCAACAACTTGGCCGTCCTGCTCCAATACCGAGGAAAGTACGATGAATCTGAGAGGATGAATCGGCGCGCACTAGAGGGGCGCAAGAAGGCGCTTCCACAAGACCACCCCCAGACTCTATCAAGCCTCAGCAACCTGGCCGTCGTGCTACAGTGCAGAGGAAAGCTTGATGAATCAGAGACGATGAGTCGACGTGCCCTAGAGCTATCTAAAAAGACTCTTGCGCTAGATCACCCGGACTCATTAACCTGCGCCGGCAAACTAGCTTTTGTACTTCAGCGCCAAGGAAAGTACGATGAATCAGCGGAGCTCAATCTGTCTGTACTGAGCGGGTGTGAGAAGATCCTTGGACCAGCCCACCCTCACACTCTAACAACTGCCAATAACCTGGCTATCCTGCGGGGATACCAGGGAAAGTATGATGAGTCAGAGGCACTGCATCGGCATGCTCTGGAGGGCCTCAAGAAGGTTTGTGGACCGAACCACCCGGAAACCCTAACAAATCTCAACAACCTGGCCATTGCGCTGCAGTACCAAGGGAAGTACGATGAATCGGAGATGATAAGTCGACGTGCACTTGAGGGACGCCAGAATATTCTCGGACCAGAGCACCCAGATACCCTAACTAGTATCAACAGCCTGGCGATTGTGCTGGAATGCAAGGGGAAATACGATGAATCGGAAAAACTAAATCGCCATGCACTGGAGGTACGTGAGAGGGTTCTTGGAAAAGATCACCCTGACACCTTAACAAGTGTCAACAACCTGGCCATCCCGCTGCAGTTCAAAGAAAATTACAACGAATCAGAGAGGATGACACGGCGTGCACTGGAGGGGCGTGAGAGGATTTGGGGACGAGACCATCCGGACACCCTCGCAAGTCTCAACAACCTGGCCATTGTGCTGCAATACCAGAGAAACTACGGTGAATCAGAGAAGATAAATCGGGGCACACTGGAGGGGCGCGAGAAAATTCTTGGACGACACCATCCGGACACCCTCACAAGTCTCAACAACCTGGCTATTGTGCTAGATCTTCAAGGAAAGTACAATGAATCAGAGATAATGAATCGGCGTGCACTGGAGCGGCGTGGGGAGATTCTCGGATCAGACCACCAAGACACCCTAGCAACTCTCAACAACCTAGCCTTTGTGCTGCGATATCAAGGAAAGTATGATGAATCAGAGATGATGAATAGGCAAGTATTGGAGCGACGTAAGGAGACTCTCGGGCCTGACCACCTGGATACCCTAACAAGTGCCAACAACCTAGCTGTTGTTCTGGATTACCAAGGAAAGTACGACGAATCAGAGAAGATGCATCGCTCTGCACTAAAGGGGCGCGAGAAGGTCCTTGGGCCAGACCATCCACAAACCCTCGCGAGTGTCAACAACTTGGCTGTTGTGCTGCGGCACCAAGGAAAGTACGGCGAATCAGAGAAGATGGGTCGGCATATACTGGGGGTCTGCGACAGGGTCTCTGGACCAGATCACCCAGATACCCTAGCAACCGTCAACAACCTGGCTATCGTGCTAGAATACCAAGGAAAGTACGACGAATCTGAGGCGATGAACCGGCGCGCACTAAAGGGACACCGGAAGATTCTTGGGTCAGACCACCCCTCACACTCACAAGTCTCAACAACCTGGCTGTTGTGCTGCGGTGCCAAAGAAAGTACGACGAATCAGAGGTGACGAATCGACGTATACTAGAGGTGCGCGAGAAGGTTCTCGGACCAAATCACCCAGACACTCTAGTCAGTCTCGGCAACCTAGCTGTTGTACTTCAATACCAAGGAAAGTATAATGAATCAGAGACGATGAGGCGGTATGCACGGGATAGACTGCAAAAATCCCAGACCGGGAATAGCTACATTTTACGGGCCGTGTTGTCCCTTGTTCCCGAACCATTTCAGTCTTCGGCATGTGCGATAGTCTGACAAAGTGATTTATTATATCGCGGGCAGCAAGATGGACTAGGGGTAGTAGTAGTGGGCTTAGATTTTCTACCGGCGTGGGAGGCTCTAGGAATCTACTTGGAGCAACCGGGAAATTTTTGGAATTAACAGGAATTGTGAGCGAGAGGCGGTGGCGGGGTGTTGAAGCGTTGTTTACGATGAGCAAGGCATAGTTATCTATGAAGGATGTGTTGGGCTTTTTTTACATTTGTTTTACATTGTATTTCCTATTGTTTCTGGTCTATTTTAGAGGCGTATTTGTCTGTTTTTCATAGCGAATTATTTCATAGCGAATTATTCCATGTGGCCCCTCGCCCACTAATATTTTAGTGGGCACACTTTGTCCATCAATATCGTAAGAGGTCACTCGCTTGCACTCCTTCAGACTGATCGGCTCGAAGACACGATCGGGTTTACCACATGCCCTATCTTCCAACAGCGTTCCCGGCGACTTCCCCTGATGGTGCTGTGCATCCCTGTAGCCTCAGACCTTGAGAAAATATATAATATGATAGTGCCCTTGTTGTCTCTGCAGTTCGGCTAGGGGCGCCGGGCCAAATCCTCCCTTTGACCGGGCGGACTACCAATCACAATCCACCCATACACTGGGTTCAAACCGGCCGGGCTTTGGGCCAGATGCAAACGTTTTCTTCCTTCCGAGTGACCCAACATGATTGCCCCAATCCCGGGAGTCATCAGAACTTGAATGTCCATTGTCATAGGCCGTTGGATGTGTCAACACTTTCTACACATGGGCGCCTACAATGGGCGGTGTGTTGTCTATGCCGTGATTTTTTGTGGCTGTTGGGGTTGAACGATGCACGGGTGCAGATATTATAGTAGATTCAGAGCGTAAGCACATACTTGCCTAAACCTCTGCGCCCAACTAGATCATCAGGGTGAAGGGGGGGGGTATTTTGCGTTTCGGAATTACTTTTATGAAGCATGCTTGGTGAACCACGCTGCGGAGGGTGCTAGGAGGAAGTTTACAGGGAATTCTAGGCCCGGGGCGATCCCGGAGTGTTAGGGGAAAATGGCTTGGTAATCATACAGTAGTTGTTACCTTGAGAGTAATTTATTTACCGTACACTAAGAAGCAAGTCGAGTATTGTGGAATTCCGCATCCGCACGCTTTAAGCTCTTTGAACTTGTCGGAATGTTTTCTATTCTCTTTGCATCTTGGGCTTGCAACCGGCATAGCTAGCGTCAGGTATTGTATCATAAGTTATTGGCGGAAATTTGGAGATATTTGCAGATGCCGGTTGGTGCTTGAAGGTTAGGGTGGGTACCCTCAATATCTGCTTCCGATCGACAAAATACCGGCAGACCCCACCGCTTGTGCCGAGTCCTGCCTGGGCTGTTGGGCGTTCATAAAGCCCGTCTGGATTTTGGAAAAGTGGGGTCTACGAAGCCCCGGCGAATCCCACTTTGACCAGGGCCGGCAGCGCTGTACTCACGCACCTGCTGTCGGGCTACTCGCGGCTGGCCTAAGTTAACCGCTTGCGAACACGGGCTAAAAAAATTACCGTGAAAAGCCTTGCTCTCGCACATGACCTCTGAGAAATGTATGCTGAGGTGTGGAGGGTACTTGTACGTTGGCACGCGCTGGAAGGCAGTGCGACGGTAGCTGTTGGGTGGGAACCGCTTTTTGGGCTGTTCATCGCATATACGCTCATCGGCTGGAGTGGAAAGAAACTCATAGCGGTACCCCGGCAGCTATATAAAAAGAACTCCGCGATTCTTCGCTTTGATTAGTCAGCATCAACCACAAGCACCAAGCCACTTTAGCAGCCACCGGCGTATGCTACCGCTCCATTTCCCCACCCGACGAAATCTATGTCCGGGTAAGTTACCAGGAGATAGCATCGCACCGGTTCTCTCCTGCCAAGCAGCCGCGAATACTAAACACCCCCGACCTCTGATTCTCCACCGTACTGCGTTATCTAGCGAGAACCGGCAGACACTTTTATGTCGATATAAGAAGCGCCTAGGGGGGACTGACAATTGCATCAAAATCAGAGCCCCGAAAGGGTTTGCGCTGTTAATAAGGTGTTGGGGAGATGTCGTTTTATCGGGATTTCGAGGTAAGGTAAGGATAAAAATCTTATTTGAGCCCCGCCCGGTGCTAGCACCTGACAGTTTTCGCTAGACAATGCAGTATATTATCTACAGCCTCTGTTCGAAAAAATCGGGAAATCTAGAAATAAACCGTCCGTGCAAAGTCCGTGCAAAGTCAGTGCAAAGTACCAATTCCTATGTCTACCTCCTGTGCGCTTCCCTGTCAACCCTCCCCCCTGTTTCCCGATTTTTTCTACTAGGAGCTGTACTGGGCAGCTTATTGCCAACATTCCGCACTGGCATCCAACCGCGGTCCATGGCAGCGATGTCCCTGGTGGACCTGGTTGCGCTCTTCACCCCAGCCGTAGCTTTATAATATCACCGGCCTAAGACTTCCCATCCGGCAAACCTTAACTGGCATGACGGCGGTATTATCCTTGGTCAAATTGCTACTAGCACCTCCCCCTTTGGCTTGATACTCCTTCATATCCGTGGCAGCGACTCGGGCGAACCGTTACCCCTTGGCAATGGGAGTGTTGGGTGGTGGGGTGAGGAGGACGGATTTAAAGTAGTCTCGGGGTCTGACTGCGGGGCTCAGTAACTTAAGGGAGAAAAGAGACATGTTTTTCGTTGCTTAGTTTTTAGTTTAACCTACCGGTAGATCGCTTATCTTCAGCCTCCGTTCACGTGGCCGCCGCCGCCCCACCATTACCCTCGCCTTCTCGGGATTCTTCTTCTACTACCGGTAGATCTCTTTCTACACTCTTTTTTACCATGCGATTTTTAGCTATATCGTCAGGTCGATCCTCAGAGCCGACATACACAAACCTTGTTACCGAAAGATGCTATTGGGGGGGGGGGGGTACTCTGGTCCTGGTGAAACCAACAGGCTTCTGGTGTTCCCGTATAAGGACCAGAGGTGGTATCCTTAAGCTCGGAGTCCTACCAGCCGGTTTGCAAGAGATTCCCTAATACCCCAGGCGGACAATACCTCGGAGAGCATTAGAAAGCTAATGATACGAGAAAAGCAGTAACAGCCCTAAACGAGCATTATCGTAGGAGGAGCAGATTGTAAATGAACCGAACGATTTGCACAGTTTTTCTCGTACGAAAGTAGAGATTT
>LN891053.1:315077-354848 GCA_900010015.1 Tuber aestivum
TGTTGAGTTTGCACTGGCATAATAGGCAATTTATAAACTTTACATCTGCCACAAGCAGATTACGGCAATTTACACCCCTTACCCTGATTACATAAGGCGTCACATTTTGCAACACCAGTGGTACACGTTTTAGATGCATTACACCATACCAGAATATTTTCCAGGAGAACGATGAGCGAAAGAAGCACCTACTTTCATATAAGTTTAGCGACGTCCGGCAACAGGCCGAGATGACAAAAGGTGTTTTGGGCACATACTTCATCACCTTTGACCGGATTGCGAAACTGATGCCCAGAGCGTGGCATCTCCTACGGCTAATTTCGTTTTTCGACCGTCAAAACATCCCCGAGCAGCTCCTGCGAGACTGTGGTGTTGAGGGGATGGATGACTCGATCAAATTTCGTCTGGCTATTGGGGAGCTATTGGGATTCTCGTTGGTTACCGCCGTCGAACCTGAAGGCAAGAAAGTCTACGAGCTTCATCGCTTGATTCAACTATCTGTACAGGCCTATTTATCAGAAGAGTTGGATAAATGGAGTATGGCTGCATTACAAGTTATCTCCCGAGTGTTCCCTAAATATGATCACGAGGTCCGGAATCTTTGCGAAGAGTACCTTCCACACGCACTTGCCGTAACCAAAGGTAGAACGGAAGTTATTGTTGAAGACCTTCATTTCCGCATGGGAGAGTGTTTTCTACATTGGGGCTCCTACGGCAAAGCAGAAGAACAAGCCCATCAATGCATCACACTTCGCAAGGAAAATAGCGAGCAGGGCTGGGATGAAGGTCATAGCAGATTTATGCTCCTGGGGCGGGTGCTTGCGCGCCAAGGAAAGGCAAATGAAGCAAAGGAGGTGCTTCAGAACGCACTAGAGGATCTGGAGAAGTTATTGGGTCCAAATAGCTCTGACTACCTAGAGTGCTTATCCCACCTAGCGACTGTGATGAGCGATCTCGGAGAGTATGATGAATCAGAGAGGATGCTTCGCAACGCACTGGTGGGGCTAGTGAAGATTCATGGAGCTGAGCACCCAGATACCCTAATGGGTGTCAACAATCTAGCTCTAGTGCTACAATACCAAGGAAAGTACGATGAATCAGAGACCGAGAATCGGCGTGCACTGCGGGGGCGCGAGAAGGCGCTTCCACCGGACCACCCCTACACCTTGTCAAGTCTCAGCAGCCTGGCCGTTGTTCTGCAATGCAAAGGAAAGTTTGATGAATCAGAGACGATGAGTCGACGTGCTCTAGAGCTATCCAAGAAGGTTCTTGGGCCTGATCACCCGGACTCCTTAACTTGTGCCGGCAAACTAGCGTTTGTACTTCAGCGCCAAGGAAAGTACGATGAATCAGCGGAGCTCAATCTGTCTGTACTGCGGGGGTGTGAGAAGATCCTTGGGCCTGCCCACCCTCACACTCTAACAACTGCCAATAACCTGGCTATTCTCCGGGGATACCAGGGAAAGTATGATGAGTCAGAGGCACTGCATCGGCATGCACTGGGGGGCCTCGAGAATGTTCGGGGACCGGACCACCCTGAAACCCTAACAAATCTCAACAACCTGGCCTTTGCGCTGCAGTACCAAGGAAAGTACGATGAATCAGAGACGATAAGTCGACGTGCACTTGAGGGACGCGAGAATATTCTTGGATCAGAGCACCCAGATACCCTAACTAGCATCAACAGCCTGGCGACCGTGCTGCAACGTAAGAGGAAATACGATGAATCGGAGGAGCTAAACCAGCGTGCACTGAAGAGGCGTGTGAGGGTTCTTGGACAAGACCACCCCGACACCCTGACAAGTGTTAACAACCTTGCCATCGCACTGCAATCCAGAGGGAAATACAACGAAGCAGAGACGATGACGCGGCGCGCACTGGTGGGGCGCCAGAAGGTTCTTGGACTGGACCACCCGGACACACTATCAAGTCTCCACGACCTGGCTGTCCTGCTGAAATACCAGGAAAAGTACGATGAATCGGAGAAGATAAATCGGCGTGCACTGGAGGGGCGCCAGAAGGTCCTCGGATGGAACCACCCGGACACCCTATCAAGCCTCCATGACCTAGCTATCGTGGTGGAATGCCAGGGAAAGTTCGCTGAATCGGAGGAGATGAATCGGCTTGCACTGGAGGAGCGCTCGAAGATTTTTGGATCGGACCACCCGGACACCCTATCAAGTCTCGACAACCTGGCTATTGTGCTAGATTATCAAGGAAAGTACGATGAATCAGAGACAATGAATCGGGATGCACTGGAGCGGCGTGAGAGGATTCTCGGGCCAGATCACCCAGACACCCTAGCAACTCTCACCAACCTAGCCCTTGCGCTACGATACCAAGGAATGTACGACGAATCGGCGATGATAAATCAGCGTGCACTGGAGCGGCGTAAAGTGATTCTCGGGCCAGACCACCCAGATACCCTAACAAGTGGTAACAACCTAGCTGTTGTTCTGGGATACCAAGAAAAGTACGATGAATCGGAGGAGATGAATCGCTATACACTGAAGGGGCGCGAGAGAATTCTTGGGCCGAATCACCCCCATACCCTCACAAGTTTCAACAACCTGGCTCTCGTTCTGCAATACCAAGGAAAGTACGATGAATCAGAGGAGCTGAATCGCCATGTACTGGCGGTGCGCGACAAGGTTCTAGGACGAGACCACCCAGACACCCTAGTAAGTGTTAACAACCTGGCTATCGTGATGGAATCCCAAGGAAAGTACTCCGAGTCTGAGAAGCTCAACCGGCGTACACTTGAGGGGTACCGGAATATCTTTGGGTCAGAGCACCCCCACACCCTCACAAGTCTCAACAACCTGGCTGCCCCGCCGCAGCGCCAAGAGAAGCACGAAGAACCAGAGGCGATTCATCGAGATGTCCTGGGGGTGCGTTACAGGGTGCTCGGACTTGACCACCCAGATGCTCTAGGCAGTCTCAAAAACCTCGCCATGGTGCTAGAATTCCAAGGAAAATATACTGAATCAGAGAGGGTGAAGCGGGATGCGCAGGATAGATTGCAAAAATCCCGGACCAGGCATCGCAACAAGTTACAGGCCGCGATGTCCATGTTTTTAGATTATTTCAGCCTCCGGAACGTGCCATAGGCTGATAGGGCGGTTTATTATATCGCGGGCAGTGAGATGGAACGAGGTGATAGGAGTGGGTTAAGGGTTTCTATCGGCGTGGGAGACTGTGGGAATCTACGAGGAGAATTTGTGAAATCTATGTAATTAACAAGAATGGCGAGTGAGAGGCTGTACCGGGGTGTTGATGTATTGTTTACGATGTGCAAAGTATACTTGTGTATGAAAAAAGTGCATAGGGCCTTTTTACATTTTACTTCCTATTTGTTTCTGGTCTGTTTTAGCAGTGTATTATCCTGTTTTCCATAGCAAATTATTCCACGTGACCTCTCACCCACTAAGATCCTAGCAAGCGCACCTTATCCACCCATCAAAATCGTAAGAGGCCACTCGCTTGCACTCCTCCGGACTAATCGGCCCGAAGGCATGATCGAGGTTATCTACTGACACCCATACCCTATCTTCTGACAACCTTCTCAGCGACTTCCCCAGGTGCCACTATGCGGCGCTACATCCCGAGACCTTAAGAAAATATATAATATGATGGCACCCTTGCCGTCCCCCCCGCACTTTGGCCAGGGGCCCTTGACCAGAGGTGCTGCCTAGGTTGTCAAAGGAGATCGTGATGGACCGTAAAAACCATCCGCTCTCGTGTACCAGAGGGCATTAAGAAAGCCGTGGACGTGAACCGTCCTACTATAACGACGTGTTCGAAACCGGCCGGACTTTGGGCAAGACCTAGGCGGCCTGGGCCCTTCCGCGGGCTGGCCTGATCGGACTGAAAATATTTCCTGGCTTCCGAGTGACCGGGGATAATTGCCCGGATCCCGGAAGTCTTCAGATGTAGATACACCGACATAGGCTGAACAGAACACTGTTGGATGTATCAACAGTCTCCACACATGGGTGCCTGCAACAGATGGTGCTCTATCTCCGCTGTGACTTCTTATGGGATTTTGGGTTGAACGACGCTCGGGTGTAGATACTAAAGTTGATCCGGAGCTAAGCTCACACTTGCCCGAGCATTTGCGCCCAACAGGATTAGGGTGAGAAAAAAAAGAAATAGTTTGCGATTAGGAATTATTAGTATGAAGCGTGCTTGGTGATGCGGGGAGGAAGTTTATGCGGAATCCGATCTTGGGGTGATCCCGAAGTGGTACGGGAAAACGGCTTGGTAACCATAAAATACAATAGTTAACTTGAATAATTTATTTACCGTACACTAGCGGGCATGTCGAGTATCACAGAATCGCGCATCTGCACGCTTTTAGCGCTTTGAACTTGTCGGAATGTATTTTATATTTACTATCTGTGAATCATGACCTCCATAAGACCCCCCGTGGAGGGACGGGGGGGGGGGGGGGGGGTTATCGATAAACCGACAGCTCTCTCCCTTGCGAACACTGACCAAACAAATTACCATCCGCAACGTTGCTCCCGAACTTGACTCCCGGAGAGAGGATGCTGTGGAAAGATACCTTGGCGCGCGCTCGGAAGCAACAAGAAGGTAATTATTGGATGGGAACCTTTCTTTCGGCTGTTCTCCTCATATCCGCTCATCGACTCGAGTCAAAAGAAACTCATAGCGGCACCATGATGACCGTGTATGATAAAACTGCGCCGAAGTTCTTCGCGTTTTGCTTAGTCAGCATTAACCACCTATCAACCCACATCAGTAGCGCTCCTACTCACCGCTCCAGCCCGCACCCATCTATGATATGTCCGGGTAAGCCACCTGGAAATAGCATCGCGCCCTTTTTCCCCTCCCCTCAAGCCGCAACTACTCGAGTACTAAACACCACCGACCTCTGACCTCCCTAGCGCATAATCTGGCGAGGAGCGGCTGGGTACTCTTGCGTCGAAATGAGAAGCGGCTGAGATGAAACTTACAACCGCGTCAAAATCATAGCCCCGGAAGAGCTAGTCATGGCTATATGGAGTTCGGATATGGCGTTTTATTGTGATTTCGAGACAAATGAAGGTCAAAATCCCCCCTTGAACGTATTGGTGCCTAACATTTCTCGCCAGATAATTCGGGTTACCTCCTACTAGGCCGTGTATTAGTCGCAAACATCCTACGAGTACGCTAACCTCAACCCCGGTCCATGGCAGCCACGTACCAGGCAGACCCGGCTGTGATTTCCCGTTGGCCGTACTCTAGTGATATCCTTGGCGCAAGTCCTTTTATTCTGCAATTCTTAACAGGAGTGACAATAGTTTTATCATCGGTTATTTTGCTAAAATACCCTCGCAAAGGCATCACCACTTGCCCTTTTTTCACGAAAAGCACGCGTTTTCGTAACAACGCGGCAACGCCATGCTCGCCTCAACTAATCCTGTACCAGCCCGGCGTATCAGGCAGCCCCTCAGTGCCCCAATTTTTCAGCAGAATCAGACGCGCTTGGCGCTGTTGGCTGGGCTGTGAAAATTGGAATTCCCGAAATAACCACCATCTTCGGACTACTGGTAGGGTCCGCCTGGGTCGCGAAGCTTGGCACAACCTTCTGACACCTTTAGCTTCTCTCGCTTTTGCGAGCGTTGATTAGTTGACAATTAATCGAAGTCAAAGAGGCATGTGCTGAATCGCCAAGTTCCCGGGTACCCACAGCTGCATTTTCGTCCTCTCATAATTGGTGTGGGGTCCTCTGGGCGCTGTGGTTCTGGCAGGGTAGGATTCCACTGATTTTGGTGTGCTTTTCTGGTGCATATCCAGAGCGGCAACGACTTATGTCCAAGAACTATACTATATCACACTAACACCTCCCCCTTCGGTTTGATCCTCCACCACATCCGTGGCGGTTATCTGGGTGAATGGCTGTCCCTCGGCAATGGGAGTATTGCAAGGCACGATATGGGGGACGGATCTTATGTACTAGTAATCCCGAGGGCCGACCGCTATGCTCGGTGAAGAACAAAAGGGACTTGTTTTTCTTAGTTTAATTTTCAATGTAAACTAGTTCCCCTACCTCCATTCTCCACTCACCACTATTATCGTCTCTCCTTCATTTCTTTATTTCTGTCCCCTTCCGAGATTCCTATGCCATATATCTTTTTGCACTCCTGTAAACAATACTATTTCTGGCCAGATCGTCCAGTAAACATGCCGAATTTCTGTGCACAAACCGTGTTGAAAAGTACTGTGGGGGGTATTCTAAAGCCTTCGAACCCCCCAGAAATCCGTCACCCTATTTAAGAAGCGGCGATAATAGACTTATCTTAAAACGCCACTGGCGGGTTTGCGAGGTATTCTCTAAAACCCCCGAGCGTCAACACCCAACCGCCCCGGTACGCATTAGAAAGCTGGGCGCGGTACGAGAGGCCCTGCCGCTCTAAAGGAGGAGGAAATTGTTGCTGAGCCAAACGATTTGGCAAGTTTGCCTCCTACAGAAACACAGGTCTGGGGGACCCAGGAAACTCTCCCTAGAAGAACGATGGCGTCTGGAATTGAAGTTATATGAGTAGCAAATTCCAGGCAGGAAAGAGGAAGTGAGACAATGATACAATGGTGACAGGGGGGGTGAGTGTTCTTATATGGAACTCGTTAGCCAGCCTGGACAGGGACAGGGAGCCGATTAAAATAAAGAGGGAACCGGGCAGTTGGAGAACTCAATGCCTATGGGAATAAAAATGCTCAAATGCAATTTTATAAACAAAACATCTATCTGCTGGGTTCGGCTAGTGCACTTTACATCCACTCTGCAGATTTATCTCCAGTTTAGTTGACTTTGACGGATTCCTGCACTTGCCTTATTCACCTAGGGTATTGGCCGTTTGAACAAAGATACGATAAACACATAATTCCTCTTTTCCCTTCACCACTCCCCAAGGACTCCCAATCACACCACTATCGGCGCCTTCCGGACATCCCATGCGCCCCACGATCCGGCGAACTTCACCACCTCAAATTCTAATGTCTTGGCCTCCTCAGATCCCTTCATACTCCGCCGCGCAGGCGGGGACCACGAAATCTGGATAACTACAGTATTAATCCTTTAAACCCACCACCGGAGATCTCAAAGGAAATTATGGTCCAAACCAAAATAGGCTTAGTAGAGCAGGTCAACAAAATTACGAATACCAGTTACTGAGATCTATGAGCTCAGGCCTCCCTAACTATTCTGTCTGGACAGCGCTATTCCTTCTCGGGGCCTTTTGTCTCTGGTTGGCGAGATACGAGACGCATGGGCGATGGTGGATTTAAAGGATCAATACGGTACTGTACTCGAGTACTAGAATTCTGTGGTTAACAGGGTTGCGGACATGTAGCAACCCAACTTGATTGGTGGAGTAAAGGGGGGGTATCGTCCTGCTTAAGAAATATGAACCCTACAACTTACTATCCTTGTTTCACTTGGCCCACCTGGCAGGCAGAGCTACCCCCGATCGGATTCTGGACCGGTAGTCGGAAGGATGCTGCAGGAGAATGCTCGTCTGGAGCACCGAGTAACCACTGACAATTCTGGTCGTAGACGGGGAATAAAGAGTACTTCCTGCCTATTCATCTGATGTTGCACGATCATGCGAAATGCCCGACTTCCGACGTCTTGTTTTCTCCCGGCTTAGAGATCAAAACCCGCGGGGGGCTTAGCTTTTACTGGCACCTCGCGTTGTGGGAAAGATCGGACCCTCCTGTTCGTCGCGTCGCCCCCTTTCTTTCTCTCTCACGTCATTTTTTAAAAAATCGCCGACGACCTTGCTACTTTTCTATCTTGTCTTGTGTGGTCAGCGTCGCTCAGTTCCCTCTGATTTGTTTTTTTTTTTTTGGGGGGGGGGGGAATTATGCCGTTCTCTTCGATCGATCCCAGCTCGGTTCTTGGGTGAGGTCTCCGGGGGACCGATCTCCCATGCCGATGCCGGTAGCGGTATACTATGCCTAATTGAAATGGAAATGTCACAGGCTATCCCGGCACGGTCTCAAAGTCACGGTTTGAGGCGGTCCTGATGCCATGAATAGGGTTTAAAATCACAGTTTCAGATCATAAAAAACCCGACTCGAAATCATGATGATGGCAGGCCAGCTGACCAATTAACCACCTACCGATCTGTTCATTTTTCGGAAGGTTCCGAAATGTAGCAACTTTCGTACAAGCACAATTGGCCAACAAACTCGCAGGCTATGCTCCCTAGACCTTGGCCTTGCCCCCTCCGCTCAGGTGACTGGCCCCCACGATCTGTCGTCCAAAGCAATCTCTTGGATAGAGTAAAATCTCATGAGATCCAGGATACCGGCATGTCCCGTGGACCGTCATCCGACCCCGGATTTAATTTAGCGGGTTAACAGAATTGAGAATACATGTTAGCGAGATCCAATAGGCTTAGTGGGATGATCTTATACTTGCGCATTCCAAAAGTATCCGGATATCTTGGCGCAGTTTCGGTTGTTATGAGAAACCTTAAACCAGAACCCTTAATCTGTGGGTGTAAGGCACTTTAACCCCCTATAGCTCACCCGGGGATTTTTACTTTTAAAGGATCCTTTAATTCAAAAACCTCCAGCCTATCCTCTATTGAAGTATACAGACAAAACCACCTTGGACTTGTTTGGGAACCCTATAAACTTTCAGTTGTGCAAGCCACTTATACGTGAGACATACTGCTTAAAGAATTTGTTTACCAAAGTTGTAGGGGGTGCCAAGACATCCGGATACTTTTGGAATGGGCAAGTACTATTAGGAAGATGGTAATCCCTCCGGGAGGCTGAGAGGAGAAACAGATTTTGAGAGATTTTACCGTAGGGGGGCCTAGACTTGTAGGGAAACTGGTTTGTGAAAGCTGCCCCCTTCTCCTTCGCCTTAATTTAAGCAAAAAGCAAAGAATAATAATAATAATACACCCTCCTACCATATACGAGTACAGTACCACGGTGGTACTCCAGTAAACCTACCAAACCCACAAGGCAGCCACGGCGCACAAGCACGGGTATGTGGCCAATTGGAGCACGATGATCAATGAGCCTCATGCTAGGAAGCAGTTTTCACTTCGTACGGGTGCTTTAACTCGTCTGTACTACACGGGGGTTAGGCAGCATAGTGGAAAAAAAAAAAAATTCCAAGCCTTAACCGTGGTACCGCGTGCACATCGGCTCTGGCTGCATGGCGAGTTTGAAGAGTTTTGAGGGTACTGCACAGTACCCGCAACCTTCCGCCATGAGGTTCAATTATTCCAGTAGCACGTCTTCTCATACAATCTGGGGAGCTTTCTCAAACACAGGCTACCCTGAAAAATAGTTCCCCGCCGGTATGTCTCATTTTTGCGGCCAAGCCCCGGATTTTTGCCACCGAGTCTAGGTTTTTAAAAGATTCAACAAGGCGGAAAGACTTGCAGTAGCTGCTCGTTACACAGCTTTTATGGCGTTGATTACGGGCGCTCCCGCACCCCTGCATAATCTTAGTGGGGATCGGTAACGACTACTCAAGTGAGTTACCGGTACATGCAACTCGCTTTGCCATTTTTCCACCTTCACCCGAGGAGGGCATTTGGTGGTACGGGTGCCTGGGCTACCTTAATCAGAAGCTCTCACAATTCCCCCGCAGTCCGTAAGCGCGCCAACGCAAGTCCGGCAGTTTTCAGAAACATCGCGGTACTATTATTGGTGCATTGCAAGAGAAATGTTTCTCTTTTCCCTGTTTTGTGCGCCAACTTTGATCGAGGCAAGGTCCTGTGAACTTCTCTCGTTGAAGATTGGGTAACACTCTATTATTATGGGAAAAGAAACGAGTAAGGGGCCTCAGCCTCTTCTGAAGATTGGGCCAGCAGGTCTATCCATGAACAGTAGCTTATCGGCATCATCCGTTAGGTTCATTTTTGAGCCCTCAGCGGCTCTAGCCAAGAGCACTAGTATAGGCGCCGTTATTCCGAATATGCGGTTATTTTAGGATGCGGGAGAACGGCCGCAGTCGGGGGCTGTTGTCGTCGCATGTACTCGAGTACGAGTACGAAATAGTATAACTTACTAAGCCATGTACCAATTCTGGCTTGTGATACTAGTACTCTACATGTACGAGTACAAATTATGGGCTGTGAGACAAGTATCATCTCGGGTGCCACTAGAATCCGATCAGTCACTTCTCCCCGATTTTGAGCCAGCGATGGGGGGGTTATATCCCGCCCTGTTTGCTTTTCTTAGGTCTTTCTTCAGCCTCGCCGCTGTGACAAGACTCCTGATTTCCGAAGAGTACATTTCAACCCTGCTTCCAGAACCAAGACGCGACCCCCCTCATACCTGCACCCATTTCTCACGCGGAATTCGAATTGCCCTGGCTAGCATTTCACCCCTAGCTGCCTCCGACTACGAAATTATTCGCTCCAGTATCCTGGGTAGGGTCCTAGAGTAATTATTCCGAGCCTACGGCATCTCGTGGTTTACTGACTTCTTTCAGGGCTTGCGAAACGATTTTGAATTACCCCCCGTTGGTAACAAATAGCCTACCTTTCCCGTTCCGGTTGCGCTAGCGACATCTCGTTACCCTCATACCCGACCTCCGGAATCCTCCCTGCGGCGAACTGAATACTTGATGGCTCGGTGGGCTCCCATTCCCTTGAATGTCCATATTCCGATACTGACCAGCACTCTCCTTATAGTCACACTAGAAACTCCCAGTCCAATAACAGCGGAAACTACAGCGGGAATTCAGGGAATGGTAATGTTTTTGGCAGTAACAACAACAACAAAAACATAGGTCCCCAAATCAATGTTACCTATCACGGGGAACCAGATCAAGGGGGCGAACCTAGGGTCGGAATCCAAGGTATCATCAGCTTTCCCGAGAGCTTTCGGGCCAAGAACTCACATGCTATCACGACTAGAAGAAGGGGCTCAACCTCATAGGGTAATTCCCTATTGCAGGAACGGCAAGTTCACTGGCCGCAAAAAACTTATTGGTTTGGTAAGGAAGGCTGCTCGCCATAATGGTCACAATCGGATTGCACTTCTTGGATTGGGCGGTTCTGGGTATGTATATATTAATTTGCTATATAAAAGCTTCACTAATATTGCTTAGAAAAACCCAGATTGCCCTCGAATATGTTTACCAACGCTGGAGCGAGAGTGGTTGTCATGTTTTCTGGGTGCAGGGAAGTGGGTTCCTAAAATTTAGCGAGGGATTCCGGGATATTGCACAACATGTTCGAGTTCCTGTAGCCAGTGCCGACACAGACGAGGAAGGATTTCTGTTCAGTATAAAGAGGTGGTTTGAAGGTCCTAACAGCGGCGATTGGATCCTGGTTATTGACAACGCCGACAACGAGGAGGACTTTGCTGCCAACAACAGTCCGATTGCTAAGTTTGTACCTCAAGGCACCCGAGGTACTCTGATCTTCACCACAAGATCTCTCCAGGTTGCACACCGGCAGGGGTGCAAAATGATCAATGTCGGAAAAATGAAGAAGAAGGAGGCCCAAGCCCTGTTTTCGGAACATTTCGGCAGCCGGAGAACTTTGAGGGACAAGGAAAAAAAAGCTGTTGCGAGGATCCTAGGCTCTGTGGATTACTTGCCACTGGCTGTCGTGGGTACAGCAGCTTTCATGGTTGAGAACAGAACACTGCCCTCCAGCTACTGGGCCACTTTCCAACAGAACGATAAGCGAATGAGGGAGCTACTTTCACAGCAGTTCAGAGACATCCATCGGGAGGCGGATATGACGGAAAGTATCTTGGGCACGTACTTCATCACCTTTGACCAAATTACGAAGCAGCTGCCCGCAGCGGGGCGTCTCTTGCGGCTGATCGCATTTTTCGATCGTCAAAATATACCGGAGCAGCTACTAAAGGATTCCGGCGTGGAAGGGATGGAGTGTTCGGTTGAATTTTTTCAGGCTATTGGAAAACTGTCTCGATTCTCGCTGGTTACCACTGTCCAACGGGAAGACAAGACGTTCTATGAGCTCCATCGCTTAATCCAACAATCTATACAGACCTATCTATCACCGGAAGAGTTGGGTAAATGGAGTGCCGCTGCACTAGGAGTGATTTCGCGCGTGTTCCCTAAATATGATCACGATCAGCGGGATATTTGCCAGTCATACATTCCGCATGCTCTTGCGGTAACCAAAGGTAGAACGGATGCTATTGCGGAGGAGCTTTGTTTTCATCTGGGAGAGTGGTTTCTGCATTTGGGCTCCTACTGTAACGCAGAAGGACAAGTCCGTCAATCCATCAGAATTCGGAAGGAGAATAAAGAGCACGACTGGGATATGGGACATACGAGATTTATGCTCCTCGGAAGGGTACTAGCTAGCCAAGGAAAGACTGGTGAGGCAAAGTTGGAACTTCAGAACGTGCTGAAGGATATTAAGAGGCTATTCGGTCCAAGTAGTCTTGAGAGCCTGGAATGCTCGTCCTACCTGGCATGTGTGATGAGTGATCTCGGAAAGTACAATGAATCAGAGGCAATGCTTCGGCGGGCACTGGAGGGGCTCAGGGAACGTCTTGGGCCAGAACACCGAAAAACTCTAACAAGTGTCAGCCGCCTGGCCCTCGTGCTGCAGCACCAAGGAAAGTACGATGAATCAGAGAAGATGAGCCGACATTCCCTAGAGTTGTCTGAAAGCGATCTTGGAAAACACCACCCGGATGTCTTAACCTGCGCCAACAACCTAGCTCTGGTACTTCAACGCCAAGGAAGGTACGGTGAATCGGAGATGCTCAACCGGCGTGCACTGGAGGGGCGTGAGGCGATTCTTGGACCGGACCACCCACATACCCTAACAAGTTTCAACAACCTGGCTATTGTGCTGGAATACCAAGGAAAGTACGATGAATCTGAGGAAATGCATCAGCGTGCACTAAAGGGTCTCGTGAATGTCCTTGGGCCAGCCCACCCAGACACCCTAAGTAGTATGAACAACCTGTCCACCGTTCTGCAATGCCAGGGAAACTATAAAGAATCCGAGGATATGATTCGGCGCGCACTCAACGGGCGCGAGGAGACTCTTGGACCAGGACACCCAGATACCCTAACAAGTATCGACAACCTGGCAACTATACTGCAACGACAAGGGATGTACGGTGAATCGGAGGAAATGAATCGGCGCGCGATGGAGGCCCGAGGGGAGGTTCTGGGACTGGACCACCCAGACACTCTGACGAGTGTCAACAACCTGGCTATCCTGTTGAGACTCCAAAAAAGATACAACGAATCAGAGGAGATGACACTGCGTGCACTGGAGGGGTGCGAGAAGATTCTTGGACCTGGCCACCCGGACACCCTAATAAGTATCGACAGCCTGGCCATCCTACTGCAACACCAGGGAAAGTACGGCGAATCAGAGGCAGCGTATCGGCGGGCACTGGAGGGGCGTGAGAAGATTCTTGGACGGGACCACCCGGACACCTTATCAAGCCTCCAGAACCTGGCTATTGTGCTGGAATGTCAAGGAAAGTACGACGAATCAGAGACAATGAATCGGTGTGCACTGGAGAGATACGAGAGGGTTTTCGGAACAGGCCACCCTCAAACCCTAGCAATTCTGAACAACCTGGCCCTTGTACTACGCTACCGAGAAAATTACGATGAATCGGAGAAGCTGAATCGGCGTGCGCACGAGGGTCTCGTGAAAGTCTTTGGGCAAAACCACCCAGACACCCTAACAAGTGCTAACAACCTGGCTGTTGTGTTGGATTACCGTGGGGAGTACCATGAATCGGAGGAGATTAATCGCACTACACTAGCGGGGCGCAGGGAAGTACTTGGGCCAGACCACCCACAGACCCTTACTAGCGTCAACAACCTGGCTGTTGTGCTACGATACCAAGGAAGGTACGAGGAATCGGAGGCGATGCATCGGCAGGCACTGGAGGCGCGTGACAGGGTTCTCGGACCAGACCACCCAGACGCCCTATCCAGTGTCAACAACCTAGCCACGGTTCTCGAATGCCAAGGAAAATATGAAGAATCAGAGTCTATGAGGCGGTGTGCTCGGGAGAGATCGCGGAAGTCCCGGGGCAGGCATAGATACACCTTGCGGGCCGTTTTGTCCATTATTTTCGGACGATTTCGGCCTTCGGTATGTACTATAAGTTGACAAGTGGATCATTATATCTCAGGCAGCTAGATGCACCAGAGGTGATAGGAGTGGGTTGACAGCCTCCACCGGCGTGGGAGCCTCTTGGAGTCTACCCAGAAAAGTTGGGGGATCTGTCAAATTAATAAGAATGGCGGGCGCATGGTGGTGCTGGACTGTTGGAGTGTTGTTTAGATGCGGAAAGCATATTTGTTTATGGGGGGGATGTGTTGGGCTTTTTACCTTTATTTTGCATTTTATTTCCTATTATTTCTGGTCTCCTTTATCAATGCATTTGTCCGGTTTTCATAGCGAATTATTTCGTGTGGCCTCTCACTCTTTAAGAATACGTTATCCATCAAAAAAACAGAGGATGTCACTCGCCTGTCCTCCTTTAAGGTGATCCACCCGAAGGCACAATCCGAGTTACTTACAGGCAACCCATACCCTACCTGCCGGCAGACGTCCCGGCGACTTATCATATCCGGGGCGCGCTATGCAGCCCCATTGTCCAACACTAGAGGGTATCTATCCTGATAGTACCCTTGTTGTCACCTCCGCACTTCTGCCGGGGGCCCCGGGCCAAATCCCCCCCCCCGGCCAGACAAACTATGATATCAAGCACAATCTGTCCGATTTCTGCGCTCGATATTGACCAACTTCCGTGTTGTGAACACGGAGGACTGCGCCAGCAACCTAACCACTATTTACAACCTGACCATGCTTCCGTTACACCTGCCGGAAATATCTAGTACTGCATGGCATGCCTCGGCTACCGTGGCTCGAAACATTGGTCAGGCATGAAGGGTACTATTCCGTTTCGTAGTAGCGAACTCTCAAGCTGTGGGAAATTCGGAGTTTTTGACCTGACCAAAGTGCGGTGAAAGGTTTTCCCTCCTAGTCTGATAGGAATTAAAATGAGCATCGTTCTCAGAATATCTAGGCCTTATGGTATCGTCTTTACAGGTCCTATATCTGGCCCATGTTTTTTTTTCCCTTGATTATCACAATCGGTCATATTATTGCCGGTCACCCTTTCTACTGCTTTCACCGCCGGCATTATTCGAAAAAAACCCACTCACTCTTTTCCACCATCCTATGCATATCCTGGAACTATCTTTCGAAGTTTTTTAACGTCTGAATCGGCGGAGGTTATTGCGAGATCGAAAGCGAACAAACTAACGAACGAAGCGTGATGCGAACGGCGGTATGAGGCAACTGCGTAACGAAACTAAACGAAGAGTGACGGGCTGCGAAACGAAACGCCAAGATCACTCACGTGAAAGGATCGCAAAACTAACAGGGGGGGGGAGAAAACTCTTCTTCGTCAACCTCGGGCTCGCACTATCGCGCGCTCTCACTAACTAACTAACGGTAAAGACAGGAGTTTATATCAAAGACATAAATGACAAAGTCCTAGCCCCCAGGTACGTCTCGCACACACTAGCAAACAAGAAAAGCTAACAAAGAAAAGACAAACTTCGACTACCCATCGCCTCCGGCCCTCCTTGTGGCATTTCCGCTTCCCTTCCAGCTTTTCCGCTCTCCTCCCGGCAGATACACTGCTCCAAGACTCCCGCACGTTCCCGCGATCGAAGTGCTTTCCCGAACGGCCAAACTGTGCGGGCACGGGCCAAAGTGCGCCCGTAGCTATAGCGCACCCGAAACCAAAGCGCGCTCCCGGAGACTTATGCGAACAAACAAACCATCATGAGAGCATGCCGAGCGGCACCTCGCGATTAGAAGTTGCTATTCCGTACCGCTTAGATCTTGTGTAATAATACCAAATAGAGTCTCATGCGTTAGAGTAACTGTCCGTGTTGTTGTGGGAGAAGATTGTGATGAATACCGGGAGGGGGAAAAACCACCCCCTCTCGTATGCCCGGGGGCATTGAGAAAGCTGTATGCTCAAACCATCCTGCCATACAGCGTGTTTGAAACCGGCCGGGCTTTGGGCTAGACTTGGGCAACCCGGGCTCTTTCAGAAGCCGGCTAGACTGGACTGCAAATATTTCCTAGATTCCGAGCGGCCGGCCGTGATTGCCCCGGTCCCATACATGTATTTAGAACATGAATACCGGTATAGATTGACATAGGTTAAACGGAAGACGGTCGGATGTCTAATCTGTTTCTAAACCTGGGTGCCCACAATTTGTGATACCTTGCCTCCGCTATAATTCTTTCTGCGAGTTGGGGTTTAACAGCGCCCGGGTGTAGATATGAACGTAGATCCGAAGCGTAATCTCAAATGCTCGCCCGAATATTTGCGCTTAACCGGATCATCAGCGCGAAAAAAGAAAGAAATTGTCTGCAATTCGGAATTATTGGTATGATATGAAACGTGCTTGGTGAACCACGCGGCCGGGGGGGGGGATCGAGGAGGAAGTTTGTGGGGAATTCCAGGTTTGGGGTGATGCCGAAGTGGTCGGGGAGCGGCTTTGTAATCATAATATTATAATAATTTAGCGACCCACCCACCATAAACCGAGGAACATGTCGCGTATTATGAAATTGGGCATCCGCACGCTCCCAGCGTTCTGAACTTGTCGGAATGTTTTCTATCCTCGTCATGTCTTGGGCCTACAACTACCAAGCTAGCTCCAGGTATCGTATCGTATTAGCAGATACTTGGTAATATTTTCGGATACCGGTTGGTGCCGTCCTTGAAGGTATAATATTTGCTTCCTATCGGCGGGGTCATTTCTGACCGCACCGCATATGCCGGGTTCTGCTCGGGCCGTCGCGCATTCACGACCGTACGAGTACAAATACACCTGCCGTCGGGCTACCGGTATTAGCGGATGGCATAGCCACTTGCGAACGCTGGCCGGGGAAACTAGCGTCCACAACTTTGCTCCCGCGCGGTTGGCTTCCGGGAAAGCATGCTGAGGTGTGAAAGGTACCTTGGCGCGCCACAAGAAGCTGATTGTTGGACGGGAACCGTTCTTCGGGCTCTTCACCTCTTGTCCGCTCGTCAGCTGGGGAAAGAAACTCATGGCGATACCCCCATGACTATGTAAACAACAAAGTTTTTTCTTTTTCTTTCTTTCTTTCTTTCTTTCTTTTTTTTTTTCTTTCGCGTTTTGCTTAGTCAGCATAAACCACCCATGCCACAAGCCCTGCTGCTTACCATTCTCTCCATCTGTGTCCGGGTAAGATAATACCTTGCGATAGCATCGCGTCCATTTTCTCCTGGGAAGGAGCCGTGAATACTAAACACCACCGACCTCTGACTTCGCTACCGCGTTATCTTGCCAGAACCAACCGACCCTTTTACCGAAATAAGAAGCGCCTAAGGAAACTGACAATTGTGGCAAAATCAAAGTCACGTGGTTTCGCCCTAGCAAGAAGGTGTGGGGATGCGGCTGTGGCGCACTATTGCGATTCCGAGGCAAGCGAAGGATAAAAACCTTATTTGAACCTCCGATACTCTACTAGCGCTCGACCATTTTCGCCAGATATGCGGTACAAGGATATCACCCGCCTTAGCCCCTTTCCAGAATTCTACGCTAGCACCCAACCTCGGTCCATTGCAGGGATGTACCGGTACCCGGTTGGCCCCTCGCGCTTTACACCCTGGCCGTCCTCATACCATCCTCGTCCTGACGCTTTCTATCCAGCAAATTTTAACTACCGTGACAGCGGACTTATCCTTGGTCATGTTGCTACCAACACCTTCCCTATCGGCTCGATACCCTGACTCGTCTTTCTTTAGTTTGGGTTTTTCGGTGTCCGCTGCGGCGTTCGGGAGGGTTTGCCGGGGAGTGCCCGTGAGCTGGTCATGAGTCTCGGCTTTGCTACGACTTGTGCGGTTGGGCCCATACCATAGGGTATACGGACGAGGCGGGGTGGAGTTGGCTTACCTCTTGGACGTAATGCCGTTAGGGCGCGTATGCCTGATACAAACGGTGGAGTCCTGTAGCTAGCGTGGTAGTTAGCTATCGAATAAATATCCTGATACCAGTCGATATACGTGGCAGTGATTTGGGCGAACCGCTAACCCCTCGGTAGTGGGGTGTTGAATGATGGGTATGGGGGACGGATTAAAAGTAGTCCGGGAGTCCGACTGCTCTGTTCGGTGGAGAGGAAATGCGACATGTCTTTCGCTGCTTAGTTTTCTGATCAAATCGGTTCGCTTGTCCTCATTCTCCACTCATCTGTATTGTCGTCGCTCCTTACTTTCTTCTCCCGCCTCCGTCGTGGGCTCTTCTCATCCAGGATATATTTCTACATTCTTTTATGCGATACTATTCTCGGCCATCTCGTCCAGCCGACCTCCGCAGCTGCTACGCCCAAACCCTGTTACGGAAAGGTATTATACTGTGGGGGGAGGGTTCCTGTGAAACTAATGGGCTCCTGGTGTGCCTATATAAAGACTAGAGGCAATATCCTCAACCTGGAAACCCTATCAGCCGCATTGCGAGTTATTCTCCAATACCCCAGGCGGGCAACGCCTCTCTATTAGTACTTTGGAATATATTGGAAAGCTGATAACGTAATGAGAAAAGTACTCGTAGTAATGGCCCTAGATGGGTAAGTTAGTTGGGCGAGGAGGAATAGGTTGTTAGTGAGCCAAACGACTTGCGTAGTTCGTCTCCGTACTAAAATGAAGATTTTCTAGGGCCTCGAGGGAGTCTTGGTTGAGGAACAAGGACATAAGGAATCAACGTTAAACGGCGAATGCCAACCAGGAATATAGAAATCTCGGAATGGTACGATAGTGCCAGGTGGGGGTGATTATTGTTCGTATATACTGTATATCGCCGGCAGTCCGGGTGGTGATAGAAAGCATATTAAGTTGAAAGGGGAACTGGGCTGTTGTGAGATCCAGTACGCCTAGGCATAGAAATTCTCAGATTGGCGGAGTGCTTTATCCAGAGGCTGGAGTTTGTGTTGCCATTATACCGACAAAACATCCATCCCTTGGTTTAGATGACGCTCTATATATCCACTCTGCGAATCTCTAGAGAGTTTAGTAAACTCTACCGGATTTCTGCACTTGCTCAAATGCCCCCAACTATTTCCCGGTTGAACGCAGGTATTGTCAGTGCACAGTTCCCAGTTTGCCTTCTTCGATTCCCCAGGACTCTCGGTCACACCATTGACGACACACTTCCGGACATCCCACGTGCCGCATGATTTTGTGAACCCCACCACCTCGTATCCCAACCTCAGGGCCATCTTACACCAGTTTGTAATACCAACGGGCGATCCCGCTTGAACCCACTAACATCTCTCAACCTGGTTGATTATTGTACTTGTAGTATCATAAATATTATAGAAAAAAAAACACAGCTTCACCTCTCTCGATAACGAAGGCTAAGAATTCGGGTTTTTCTTTTGCTCGCCGCACGGACTGAGGAAGTATTGAAAATTGCTCGCCGTTCCTGTAATTGCGCTTACGGACCAATTATATTGTTAGTTACCGGGGCTGGGGAGATGCGCTTAGTTAGAGATGCGCTCGTTATCGTAAATCCTAACAAATTATTTGAGAAGTGAAGACGTAGCGCAGAGCCCACTACATCTCTTGCGATGGCAGGGACTCAACTTTCGGCAGTCCGATGATAGAATTCGAACAGTGCGATTCATATCCCCAAAAAATGTGAATGTGAATTTGAGTTTTTATGACATTTCATACTGGTGGGGGACCTGCCGGGGGGGGCTTGCGTCAAAATTAAAAAATAAATTCACTTTCAACTAGAGCTTAAGAGGTGGGGTAGGGGAATGGTTTTTCTGGAAGAAATTAAACGCCTTGGCGACAAGTACACTTATTGGAATAATATATTTCTCATAGGGGATGGAAAATGGGTATTCCCAAGTTATAGTTCTTGTGTAGTCATCTCTATTCCGTATTGGGCTTGTTTTACATGGTCTGTAACTAAAGGCCCCGGAACCTACTCTCCTATTATCATCCCATCCTAGTCATTGCTGCAAAAGCCGGATTCATGCAGGTTGGCCCTCTATTTCATCCTGATATATTGAGAGCATATATTTTATGGAAACTCGTATAGTAACATGTCTCGAGAGGAATAGGCTAGTAGGAAAGTGCGAACAGCGGCATAGAAGTATACAAGGTGCACAGGTTACTCAGAATTTTGAGGTCCTGGTAGCAACATATTAGCCCAAAGGGTTTTCGTGGGCAACCCTCATGGAGGGGCTGTCAAAGTCTTGTTCATGAAAATGCATGGAATTCTGCAAAAATTCACGAAACAATTGTTACGGCTCATCCCAGCATTGAGGGTAGACCCCATATGGCATTGCAGAAGGCCGGGCCTCTACTATTCGGTGGGAAAAATGTTGCGTCTCGAATCGCTAAAATAAATATCACGAGCCAAGGGCCGGATGAGGCAGCCCCGTTCGACTGGTATCGTGGAGTCAAACGTATTGCCTACAAGGATCCCACTACCACCGGGATCCCCGGCATGTGACGGTATACGCTGTCCTAAGTAGAGAGGTCGCGCCGACCACTTCCTCCACTGCCAGGGTGTAGAGTCATCAAACAACCCGAGAGGACGGAGCCGGCCCTCGAGGTGCTCTACGTACTTGGCCAAGTGGGAATGATTATACTTCTAGTCCCAGTCGTCGCAGTCACCATTGCTGGCAGATCTGGAGCCCCTCGGTGCCCTAGTCGGAATTTCCAGGTAAATTCTGGTGAGTTTGTGTAAGTGGGTGCTTCCTTGGACCCATATACGCCAACCCTGCTGCTCCGTTTTCCTTACCTCACGGGAAACAACTGCCGGGCTGGTCTCGAAGTAGGCGCCTTTGCATTGATTGGGTCCAGGGAGCGGGCGTATGGGGTATTCACCTTAGCAATGGCTAGTTCGTTGCCCCGAATATCCTCGTGCCCAGGAACCTAGACAAAGTCACTCGTTCAAGCCTGGTGGGTGACAGGGATAGCACACCACGTTGTCCGGCTGGGTCTCTGAGATCAAGAATCTGTTCGAGGTGGCTAACGCGGCACAAATATAAAAGTTCCCCTCCCTTGCGGCTGTGCGACCGCGTTAACAATTCCCAAAAGATTGACAGGAAAGACGATAGTTCAGATCCGCTGGTGCTCTAACAGGCGAGAACAGGGATGCCCGACCAGCAAACACCCGTACCGCCGGTGAGCCTGCTCTCCAATAGATATTTTAGTGAGTACACCGATTGTCTGAAAATCCGCATTGGATGGGGAGCCTCCCGGGCGATTTAGATGTTGGCGCAAGGACCGGTGCCTCTCCTCATCTTTCCCAAACCTAACAATGCTGGGCCGGCTAACCAAGCTTTACCTCTGAGGCCCGTTGGGGGGTTATCATTCCTACCTCGACCCAACTATTTATCCCAGCCCGCGATAGACGCAGACGCGGAGGCGGCTTTGTCAATCGGATGGTAAGCCCCCCCCCCAATGCCAAAAACCTCCCCGACTAGAATAGTGGTCCAACCATAGTAGCTCCAGTCACTCCCGCGCTTTCTGTATGCCAAAAGAAAGATATGAACGGCTGCGAAGGTGCTTCGCATACTCAGGTGGCCTGGCCCTGCTAGCTCGGTGGGTGGTGGCTATGATGAACCACCGAACTCGCACACCCACACCATCGTGGAATCATATAACGCTGATTCCGGACGGAAACGAAATCGTACAACGTAGTGGGACGTCTCTTGATGGACCTGTTCGGAGTGAGTGGTAGCCAAGAATGGAGATAAGGGAGCCGTTTGTCATTAACCGTATAGTAGTTTTCTAGCTGGAGCAGTTGGTCATCCCTCTAGACTATCAGTTCGCTATGGTAGTATTGATCCCAAGGGCAGTTAAGAAAATGGAGGATCCCCTGCGCTCAAGGGAGATTGGCGCCGGGAATGCCCTCTGCAGCACGAAGCCTTCCAAGCGCGGTATCACGGTCTTGTGGTGAGTGGAGGTAGGCCCCTGCCTATCTAAGGGCATCGATAGGCCTCATGTTTTATTGTCTATCTTGTTCTATCAGTGTTTTCGTGCCAACTGGGGATAGGGAAGAAAGCACGACATGCCCGAACGGAAACGACAAGAATGTTAATAGAGGGGAAAGTCGGTATTGAGGCTAGAACAGTGGACTTGCAGATTAACTAGCGAGAAGGCAATAGAGAGAGGAAAACATACACGAACCTTTGCCGATGATGGGGTAATCCTCTTCATATAAGCCCAAGTCCCTTGTTATTCCAGCATGACCGCTAATAGGCCCCGCAATCAACCCAACCCCATGGTAGCTCTTGACGCAGGAACTGCTTTTATGTAGAGATTGGATAGTGCATTACCGTGCCGGAGTTATTCATCAGAAAACAGAGGATGTGTATAGACCAGCCGTAAGGGTGAGCAGTATTGAGAGGACCCCTCAGTCTCAAGTGCGTGGTTATGAACCCAACCATAGCCGAGGATAGGTGGTAGCGAAGAACTGCTAAGCGGGGGATCAGATCGGGTTCTGCATCACGCTGCAGGATTGAAGATATAGTACTGGTATGAGACTGCTTTTATAAGTTTATAAAAGAATGAGTGAGAAAGCCAATAGATAAACCGTGGAGTGAGGGAAACAAAATTCTCAGATTAATGACCTTGTCAACTGTGCAAATCTCATAATTTCCTGGCCAAAAGCTTTAGCAGTGACCTCCCCCAAACCCTAACCCCCACTCCTCAGGATGGTTCATGGCTCTCGGCGGCACTAGGATAGCGAATTAGTTTGAATCGTCGTGCTCCTGGGCCGGTGACAGGTCAAGTCAGCTTTAGGGGGTAACTACTAGGTCACTGACAGAGCTGGAGAGTGGAAGCGGAGATTAAAGGGTTGCGGGGGTCAGTTTGGGATTATACAAGCAGTTAGCGAGGATATAATGCAAATTCTTATCTCACTATATTCATAAAAAATAAAAATAAAAACCTTCATCATACCGAGTAATCTGAAGATGAAATGCATAGCAAAAGCAATCGTAGCGAGATGTGGGATTGGACTACGGATTTTTTCTTGAAGTAGGTTAAGCCTATGCAAGTACTGTTTGATCGACCCTCTCTAGCATTTCTCTTTCTTTTTTTTTCGGTTTAACCTGTCAAAAGTGTTAGTCAATGTACAGTTTTTTTGGCAGAAGAATTTTTTTACAATTTCATGTTGGAAAAAGGTGGTTCTATGTGGAAAGATTTCTCTTGGGAGAGTTTCTTTGGCCGGGAGGCCCGTGGAGGTATGTCACAGCTGGCTTGGCATGTGCTCGCTGGGTCAATTCTCACTATTCCTTAAGCTGGTGAAACTTTTCAGCCCAGTTTGCAATCTGGATCACTGGCCAATTATAAATTTAGTAATCGGGACAGAAAAAACTCAGGAACCCACCATCACCATATTTCCCAGAACACCGCAATATCTGCATCCCCCATCATGGCTGTGATAGAAATCACGGTGGGTTGCCGTGGTCCTCGTAGATGTGGTCACAGTTACTCAAGGAAGCTGGCGTTCCAGATTGAAAAACTGGGCTAGAAAGTCTCACCGGCTTAAGGGATACCGAACAAACTCCTTGAATCTAACATCGGAGATCTCTACCAAAATCACTATTTGAACCGCAATGAGCTGAGCCAACTAGGTTCGCGAAATTACGAATATAAGTTAATGAGGTCTAGGCGACTCACAATCCTGCAGCGGTCCCGATACTCCATAGAGACAACAGCCGCAAGCATCTATGATCCTTGTCTATAAAATAACGAATAAACTGTAAGTGTCCGACAAACAGAAACTGGAGCACCACCAGGACAAAAACAATGAGCCAGCAGCGCACCCCCACCTACTCCCACCAGGCTCAACAACGAACCAACCGCAATGTCCCACAAACAGAAACTGGAACCCCACCAAGACGAAAACTAAGAGCGACCAATGCCCCACCCCATCGAACCAGGTCCCAACACGCTTCCTCCCACACCCCCGAACCAATGCCACTCATCTCACACAAATCCGTGGCTAGAAATACAATGCTATCAGCATAGACCTTCAACTTGAAAGCTGAAAGACCAACCTTTAGAGCCCGCCGGACATCGCCCTTATATGGCGAAAAACTTCCTGAAGCTTTTCTTGCCCCTCCGGGGGTCATAATATCCGGATTCTAGTGGTGTGTTGGTACTGCATCAATGACAAATCCGGGATCGCCTCCATTGGCATCTGGCTCTAACCGGTGGCTCACCCTATCGAATTGGTAGATACAAATTTTGGTTCCCATCGCGCTTACTCCATACATTGTTCCCAACCGTCTAGCGTAGGGTAGGTAAGGACGGTAGGGCATAACGTCCGTCTTTCATAAAAACCGGCGCCCGAGGGGTTGACCCCCGGGCCCGGGTGTTTTAATACAAAATTTAATGGTATCTTCCGGCCATCATTTATGGGGCCCGGCGGTCATTCACGGGACCCGGCTCTCATCTGCAGGGCCATTTGAAGGCGAGACACCTCCAAGGCCTGGCCGGCCGTCCCGGGCAGGGGTCAGGACGGACCGCAGGACGGGCGTCCGTCCAGGACAGAGTTCCAGAAACCCGGGTCTGTCCCGTCCGAAGCCAAGGACGGACGGACTGGACGCTCGGGAACACTGCTTTGTTCCACCCAGTTACTCTTCCACGCCAAACCAGGTTGCTTGACAGTGTAAGGTATTGCAGGACAGATCGGATGAAGAGAGTATTCACGTGTTTGGGTCTGCAGAGGGGTGCTGTCCAAAAGGCCGCCTAGAAACGCAAGAGTCCGGGAATAGGGTAGGGCGGTCCTTTTTCAAGACTTTGGAGTTGGAGTTGTGCCTAGAAAAGGATGTTTCTTTCTAATGTTGCCAACGGGGGCCACAGTTTATTGATGTGGTTTTGTTGCTAGTAGTTTTGTTGCATTCGTTTGCAGTGAAGGCGAATCCCGTAATGAAGGTTTGAGTTCTTATTCCCTTTTCCTCCATCCCACCTCCGGGCGCCACATGGCAAAAACGACCATAGCCATAAAAACAGCGAATAGTAAGTCCTCATGGCTACAAAACCCAGCCCAAAGGCCTCTATAATTACCCCCCCTGAAAGAAACCCTGAATCCTGCTGGTAACATACTATTCCGTAATGATCTGTTAGTATCAATCGTCGATCGGGTAATTGATTTGTACCGACCTACAAAATGCCGAGTGCTCCTGAGTCTCCTTCGTAAAGGCAGAATATCTCCGTTCATCCCTGTAGGTATCAAAGCTGCCTTTCAACACAGCACCGCCAATGATCAGCATTATCAAGCGATGAAACTTGATCACATGGTCGAATTTTTTTTCCAATTCGAGACTCGGATCCTTAAGAGCCGATTTGACGTCTTCCTTCTGCATCTTCAATAGCGATGGCCATGATCAGATCATGATTGAGTTTTGCTCGACTATAGGATGCTCGATCGTGGATCTGCTCGATCATAGTCGGGCGGAACCCGTATGATCTGCTCGGTCATGCTCGTCTCCATCACTAAGATTCGTTAATATTGTCACATCCTAATAAACAGCTAGAAACAATATGCCCATGAATGGTAGATAAATAACCAACTTTATCTAGGGCATGGAATGCTGCCCTGGTAGAAGATGTAGCTTGTGTATCCGGAGTGTGATCGAGATCACATTCGGGTGTACTATACGGAATCTGGGGAAGGGTAGACCACCCATCGTCGGTGTCGCGGTTTCTCTAAATCACCAAAATTCTGTAAGCAATAAAGCTGTAGAAACAAGCAGTGTTCGCAAGCGGGCTGGTCGGCCCGTAGATAGCCTGTAGATACACACTCCGGCCAGGCCGGGTCAAAGTAAAACTGAGGGCTGAGTAGGCCGGGCTTTCACGAAGCCTGCAGTATTATGGGTGTCTGGCGGTGCCCGCAGGCTTTCGGTATGTGCCGTCCAGTTAGTAACTATTTTGTTAATGGGTAACAGATACCTCAAGATACTGGTAGATACCCGAAGATACTGATAAATATCTGAAGATACCCACGGACGCCTACAGATACCCGAAGATATCTGATGATACCCACAAGTTTCTAGAGATATTAGCTGGTGTCTAACTGAAAGTAGGGCTTGAATGTAGCACTGTTACCGAGCAACCATTACCCTGCAATCCAGGGTTTCAGTGTTTCTGAGAAAGATTGATGTGTCGGCACACCGTAAATGATATGGCGATGTGAGCCCAACCTATCATAGGAATCCAGTTTCATGGTATAGTTGGTTCTACAACACGTTGATGGTAGGAAAAAATTGACTCCTCTTCGACTGAACCCAACTTGGGCAACATTGATGGGGACCGAGCCCCCCCCCCCCAACCGGTCCATAACTCAGGCTTCCTATGCCTGCTGTACCTAAAACAGTTGCACCTCTCACAAAATAACAAAATCACAATCTCTCATCCAACCCCCAATTACCTCACATCAAGACCCAACCAAAGATTCTCCTAATATGTCTGCCGCAAGAGGAATCATAGCAGGAAGAGCAGAGGGCATACGAAACAGGAAATTACCGGCCATTGAGGTGGCAAAGTCAGTGTGGGACTGAAGTGGATTCTGGAGAAACAGAGTATTAAGTCACCGGGGCATGTTACGGTGAAGGGCTTCGGGTCTGAAACAAGCAATCCTGTAGTTGTCCTACACAATCATTAGCAACGAAGAGGGCGAGATTTCAGCTGCCGTACATCTGGGTTAATTTCCAGGAGATACGAATCCAAATAAGTCTGCATAGCCCGCGGGAGCATGATTCCGTTTTGGACAGAGTTGATCAATCCGTGGGATGAGTTGACTGGCGAAATGGTAATCTAACGACCGTAGTTATTATCATTCCAGCACCCTTCATATGCTAGGGAAAATATATGAGTGGCTTGCAAGCCGAACCACCTGCCTGACAAAGAGGGCTTACCGGCTAAAACACATCCCCTATTTCGATCATGCACTTCATCACAGAATAAGGCATTTTGGGTTCGCAAAGGCATGGAAATTGTGGGTAGTGGCGGGACTTCTGTGGTAAGAGTAGCAGAAACTATTGCATGTGAATAGCTACTAATAGGAAGAGCCCGGGGGATACCTACCATTAGTGACAATATAGAAATTGCGCTGTTGAAGCTGTTCCCCATCTTTCTCAACCAAGTTTCCATTCTGGTTACCCAGCTTGAAGGTATGGCTAAAGAAACAGAAAATATCCAGTATGGGATAGAGATTGGTGTTGGTAATGACTGGTGTGATCCAGAGGCCTCCGAGTGCAGCATCATGATCACCAGAAGCATAGATATAGGTATTGCGCTTTGCGAAGTCTTCCGCTGGCAGGATGTTTGATTCGCTATCTTGGTACTCGAGCATGTTAACGATCTCGCACTAACTAGCAATTGGAAAGAAGGAGGACATGTCCTGGTGGGAAAGAAAGTAGCGCTCTATGGACAGGGGGGTTGTGGATGTGAGAGAACTAAATATGGGACAAAACTTAACTTTAACCGGCAACAGGGAATCAGCGCTTATATAAGCGCGAAGCCATCGTGGTTGCGTGGCATAAATTAACATAAAATATGATTCCTTATTCTCTAACCCTCGCTTAATAAAAACAAAAACAAAGAGAGGTTTTTTTTTTGTTTCATTGCCTGGTCCTCAAGTATTCCGCCTTCGTAATCTCAGCCATGGGATCGTTCCGTGCATGGCGGAGCTTCCACACAAGATCCTCCTCAACAAAATCAAGCCTACTGTGACCCTGGTCTGTCTTTTTGTCCAGTGACTCGACCGTTATACGGACTTGGTGGACCTCGCGGCGGGTGAAGCAGTTTGCTGCAAAAATGAAAATGTCGAAATCGTTGTGCATACCACGGTCGTGGCTGGGCCTAAATATTTGGTTGTAAATCCTGAATGAAATCCACTTGTCAACAGGTGATCAAGTAAGGATTGACTGGGGGGCATACTCACCACAGGAACCCATCTTTATCAACAAGAGGTTCTCTTTACTGGCGGAAGATAGACTGGGGCATTGAAAATACAGGAGTAGGAGGAAATTCATCCCAAGCGAGAGTACTGCGTTGATATGCCGAATACCGGCAACGGTGACACATATCATAGGCGATAGCTGGAAGCATATAAGTTAAACAGCATTATATGATGCACAGCGAAGGTGAGCAGATTGATCTGAGATTCTGGTAGTATGTGGTTTCGTGGTGTAGTTGGCAGCACACCAGATAATCATTGGAAAAATATCGACTCATCTGACGCTAAACCTGATACCAGTTTTTATGATACCGTTATTTATCCTCCGGATCCACCATCGGACATCACAGCGGAAATTACTCTAAACCACAATTGGCTTAGTAGAGTGGGCTAACAAAATTCAATCACCCCCCGCTATCCCGGATCTCAACTATCCCGATACCTAGATATCCAGTATGAACTATCAAGATTTCTAAATACTCTCATACCAATACTTGACCTGTTGTCCTAGATTTCCTGCTCTACTGGAAAAATTCCGCAGATTTTAGTCATCCTCGGTCGCCTATCTCCTGGACTGCGGAAACCGTAGAAAGTTTTGTACCGCCCCTGTCAGTCTCTTTGAACTAGGTTAACAAGTTAGTTACTAAAAAATCGCGGATAGGCAAACTCCACATCATATCCCAGGCTAACTCTGGCTAGGTGATCATATCTACCCACACCATCACTCAAGGCTGCTGTGATGGCACCTTAATCATTTAGGTCTTAGACACTCGCAGGAAAAATCAAAATATATTCCGTAATTACCAGGAAGCATTTCAACTAGGCCCTCAATCCTACGGCATCGTGTTGCCAGGGGCGGTATCATACAAAACTTTCCATTCTTTCGGCAGTCCAGAAAATACTAGTAGAATTCCATCACCATAAGTCGCTAGGCCCAGACAGTTGTTAGGATATAACCTTGGCGCCTTGGCGCCTTGGCACTAAGTTTCCAATTAATACAGCCACGAGAATTCTTTTGCGGGTATGAACGTACCCCATTACATCCTGCCGAAGAGAGACTCCCGAAAACGGACAAGGGGTATTAGTCTGACCTAACCGATTCAGCTACGCAGTATGCCGTGGCCATCACAGATCACGAGGTCCTTCTAAATCGCTAAGTCCGGTGGTTCGAAGGACAAACCATGATTCTATGGACCTTTCAACGCTCTCTTGAATTGCTTATTTCCCATTGAACAGGATTTTATTGTTGACTCGCAATAGAAACCGCCCCAGCAATCTCGGTCCGTCGATTTCACAAGAATTTTCATTGTTAGTGGCGATGAGCACCCTGTGTTTTTCTGGAAATAAAGGCTTCAAGCCATATCGAGCGCAGCGTTCGCAACGGGGCAGTCTTTCCGTCCTGAGGATAGGACGAGGATAGGCTACAACTCATAGTTCGTCCAGTCCTGGAGAGAATTTTGCCCGGGGCTTTTGGCGAGAGGACGGGGAAGAGCATAGGGGACCACAACAAGGTGATGAGATGTCTTAGATTGTGGGGCCCTACGGGGCCCCACGGAAAAGGCTATTACACGCAGATCCCCACAGATTCCCGCGGATCCCCAGCGATCTCACCCAAAATCCACCGATCCCCATGGATACCTACCGTCCTCTGTTAAAAACCTGTAGTCCTTTGCCGTCATCTGTAGTCCTTACACTAGGACGGCAAAATCAGGTCTTAGGATGTCGGGCTCGTGGTCTTTGTCAAAGCCTGTGGTCCCCAATATTGTCCGGACTGGGCGGACCATGAATTTATAGTCCCGTCCAGTCCAGTCTTGTTGGCGGTATCCCTGCGGGGCCTCCGGTGCCCCCGGACCGGTGCAGACGCTGATCGAGAGGATCTCTACCCGGGACGACGCCGATAAGGAGATGCGCGAAAGCATCCACACTATTTTTGATCCCGTCGGAATAGACACTCTTTACGGGATCAGCGCCCTCGGAGCGAGACTTTTCATCTATACTAACTATACACCGAGAGAGCGGGGATGTCGAGCCCCGAGGAATTGTCACAAATACACTCCGGGTAACCCATATAGCTCCTATGGAGCGTTGGAATATCAACCTTCTTGATCCGGAAGGAGAGAAATGCATGCGTGAGATTGTAGCTCACATCAATAGAATGTGTCCAGAGCTATCCCCAGGTTGGTTGGCCACATTGTTCGAAATTTGGGAGAGTTTGACTAATATGTTTAGAGGGTTCTGTAGGCAGGAATGGTGTCTAATTTGCTAGGCATTGGGGATGGGGCTCAGCGGGGGTGGGTAGAATAGGCTTGGGGGGAGGGGTGGGGCTGTCTTTGTCCGGGGTTGTGCCGGGGTTCTTGGTGGAGTTGTGTTGTCATGTGTGCGGTGGGGGGGGGGTTGCTCTGGAATTTCTCTGCTATTTTTGTCACTGGGAGGTGGTTTTTGAAGCTGGATTCGTGGAGTCGCACCCGGAGGGCCCGTGGGCTGTGTGTAGTTTTTGTTTCATGAGGTACGTTTGTCATTACCCGCTTAATAGCATGTCGTCTAATTTGCTAAGCAGTATGGCATGTAACTGGGGGAGGTGTTTATTGTTGTTGGGGTCAGGGGGGGTCCATGGTAGAGTTGTACTGTCGTGTGTGTAGTGTGGTGTTTGCTCTAGAAAACAGATGCTGTGGTTTTTAAACGGAGGTGAGTTTTTTTTTTGCACCGCAATTTTAAGTGCGGCCTTAAGTCCCTAGAAGAACTGAGGAGGATACTGTGGCCTTTCCGCAGCAAACCTTGAACCTTTTTGATTGGACACGGCCTTGACGATAGTTTCGGGAAATTAATTTGACAAAACACACCACCTGTTGAAAGAAACAGCCTCCTCAGTTTTCTAAAGTTGTGTCAACCAAGGTGAAAACAGTAGTAACAGGCATGAGGTTCTCACAGTCGTCGGGAAGGTTGTGGGGCTAACCGGAGCATGTCCGACGGGTCTACCCACACACCTTCCTGTACACCACCATGAGCAGGGGAAAGGAAGATCACATTCAGGGCTAGAGGGGGTGTTTGATTGCTTGGAATATCGAGTGATTATTTCGTGGTATAGTTCCTTCTATGATACACCAGGTCCCTTGTGGCTTTTCCGTGGCTAAACCTAACTAGGTTAAACTTTCACAGGGGCCGAGGGCTCCTGGAACTGTCCCAGCCTCCCAAAGTTTCGTTTCCCCTTTTATTTTTTTTATTTTTTCCTTTTCCCCTACCTCTTTCCACTTGTGAAAATAATGTTCCAGACCTTCAAGAACGCGTCGCGTTCTGTCCACAGAAATGGACTATGGATTTTATGGGAAGATGGAGACATTCATTGGGCTACCTCACGGCATTACTCTGCGGCAGCTTGTTTGTCCTTTGTGTGTTTGTGGATAGTTTCTGCACGATCCCCCCCCTGTTGGTTCTTTTTTACCCCCTCCCTTTCAGCCTGTGCTGTCTATATTTATGATTGAACACTTGCTTCCCTCTTAGATATCACAAAACCATGCATCTGTGATTATCCAGTGAAACCATCTATCCCGTCAGGTGCCGCGCCATCTGCCGTAATTATGGCAGTCTAACATTGTTATTTAGCAGCTATCTCTGACGTTTATGTATCCGTGTTCTAGAAGCAGCTCCCCACTTATTTCTGCGTCCTAGAGACATATTGGTAGTCTCCTGGATTGTCCTCGCAATGGTCGAGCGGACCTTTCCGTCTTCCAAGATGGGTGAGACATGGATGGTGCGGCTAAGTGGAGCGGAAACCTGCTCTCGGATGATTGTCGGATGCTGGTCAGCCAAAACCATTCTACCGTCACCTTGTATGGCTACAATAAACCCCCACACACCCAACCACATCAACAAATAACCTGGTGAATAAACGGGGAAACAGGACCGCAATATCTTACGCTGAGCAGCCATCATCTGCGCCCCCAACCTCGGCAATTCCATCATGACCCCTCCATCAGCCATGGCCTCGACTATAGGGGCGTAGAGAGCAGGACCGGATCCGCACAGAACGGTGCAAGAGTCCATATGATCCTCACCGAGCACCAATGAGGGGCCAACCTGCTAGAATATCCAGGAAACCAGAGTCTTCTGCCTCGGGGGGATATCGTCGGCCGCCGAAATCACGGTCATGCTTTCGCAAATATATCCACATTAATACCCTGCCCCTTCCCAACAAAAAAGAACCCCGCTCCAGAGGGTGGTAAGTGACAATCGTACCCTTGAAGCAATATTTGGTATGGTCCTATCCACCCTAATACTACCGCGTACCACCTCCTTGAGCGCAGCAATCTTAGCCCCAGCAGGAATACTAACGAGCAGCTAACCCTCCGATGCCTTGAGCGTGCCCTCCTCGCCCAATATCTCGGCGTACATCTGCGGCTTGCAGCCCAGAATGACCACCTCCGCGCGCCGCACGCCCGTGACGTTGCTACACATTTAGACCTCAATGGGCATGCCGGTGGACTCCTCGAATGCGCGGCGCACGCGGGAAGCGGACACGGGGGGATTGACACATGCCGTGAGCCTCGAGGGCAAGCGGTGGAGGTTTTGCTAGCGTCGTGGAAGCGTGTTGGAAGGAGGGTAGCGGTCAGTGTGCTGGTACCGGGAGCACTGGGGAGGCCGAGGCTATTGAGGCTGGAGAGGATTCCGGAGAGAATGGTGACGCCCATGGTGTCGCATCCGAGGAATGCGAGGGTTGGCGATTCGGAGCTTTGCTCCGGTTTTTTTTTTTACGATACCTTTTTTCTGGTTTGCGTTGGAGTGTTTGTTATGGTGTGTTTGGACACGACCGTTCCGTTCCGTTCGCCCCTACGAACGACCGTTTGCTTCCGTTTTGAAACGGAAACATCAGAACAAGTGCCCGGCAACCACAAAATTAATCAACCGTTCCGTTTAGAAATGTGCCAAGTCAACAATTTTAAATTGGAAGCTGGTCGTACTCAATTTATGCCCTAAATTAACTAGTTCTATACAGTAGGAAATCAAAAAATCAAAAACAGGGCAATTCTATTGAAAATCACCGGAGATCATTCCATCTCCCTCACTTGCGGTCAATGGATAAATATCTTTTCTTACCTATTTCTATTTGTGGCACCTTTGTCCGTTTACTTTTTCTCTATTTGTCATTGATTTCTGATCAGTTACGGGAATGGATATACCTTGCATAAACACTCTATATGGGTGGAACCATGTGATATAAGAAATAGTTGCATACAGCAAGGAAGCAGGAAGGTTGATATCGGGTATCAGCGTAGGTACCGGAACTCTGGAGTTGGCTGGAACCTACCGGAGGGATTCCCGGAGGATCCCAAGGTGTTTGGCATTTCTGTTGTTTTTTCTTTCTCACAGAGGCTGGAACACAGTACCTGGAGGGTGGATAATTTGTCTATATAAAGTCCTTCCTTATTCCGTAGATAAAAAAGATAAGCAACAGAGATACAGTGCACTCGTGTCTAAAACGACATATCCCATATTCTTATTTCTTCCACTCCTGCCTTCAGTCTTCACAATCACCATCACTTTTACAATAAATTCCTCCTCTGATATAAGTTCATAATATGACATTACAATTGTATTTCTATTTCTTGTAGAACTCAAAGATGTCTACTAGCAACAATGCAGGTGCAGTTAACTATCTAAAACCTAGTATTTAATGTTCGGAAACTGGTAACTCGCAGGGTCAGGGGAAGTTCCTGCGTTGGTAGGCTTCCAGATAGTGCTGAATCCATTTTAAAATCCTGGGGTTTTTTTTATTAGGAAGATTGTAGTTATGCTTTTGGTGCTGCAAAGATAGTACTTATCACAAGATTGGCTTCTTTAATACAAAAGTTAAAAATTATAAAAAAAGTATAGGGCTGAAATGGAAGAAAACATGAGGCCTAATAACAATTACTGCATGGCAACAAATGGTTGACTGTTGATCAAAACAGGCTGTTCTTGGGCAACCGCTGCAAAATGGAAGGAGTCCGTTCCTGCCAAACACAACCTGAGTTGGTTGGTTGGTGGGGTAAGTTAGGTGGGGAGATGAACTTTATCGGTATCGTAGTCCTAGCGGTTACCAACCGTTAAGTTAAATTGCGATATCATATATACCCGCCTCAGTGGAGAAAATCAAGAAAGAATCGGGGCCAGAGTAAGGGTTAGGTATTCTCTCCCCAATGCCATAATCATACAGGCTATCACCGTATGGCAAGGGGAACAGAAAACGGGTGGAGTGTGGGTTACGGATGGATCACGGTCCAGTCCTAGGCTATCATTGTTTCACTGGTAATTCTCCGAACGCTGAGGAGGGGAGGAGAGAACTAATGAACCCATGCTGTGCCGCGGCAGCTGGGATCTCGGCTTCGCCATGCGGCGTGTGGTGGATATTGTTGTAAATCGCCGGTACTCTAACTAAGGATGATTGAGGGATATTAGAGACACCCCCACAGCCAGCATTGATTTCTTATTTGTAATGCTTATGAGTTTGTTATTTGTCGAGCGGGGCAGGAGGTTCTAGACCACCTTGGTATGAAGCCAGCGGGAGGGGTCAAGGGAAATGGTAGTGCACGAGGAGATCATAGAAAGGATGATTGGTTATACAAAGCGGGGTAGGATAGAAGATGGAAGAAACACAAGGAGATAGTTAAAAGAGGGGTAAGAGCGGGGATAGTGTGATCATGTTTGGAGGACAAGCAGAATTTTCCTTCTATCTGCTGTGTATATAAAGGCATAAGGATACGGGAAGGAAGTGAGAGAAATAAGGGCAGCAGACACGGGTAGCAAGCACGGCTACAGATACAAAGTACAAATATACAGAGAGCAATAAAAGAAAACGAAAGCGAGACCAAGATACCTTCTGCGTGCGAGATACCGACTATATTACACAAATTTCAACAGATATCATACCATGCTGGGGTCTGTTGGTGTCAGCTACAGTACAATTTGTACGCACGGGATATCACTCGGTATTCTAGGTTTCCAGGCTGTTGGAAATGTTACCGCAATATGATGAGTAGTGCGGATATGTTGGGCCGGCTGTTGGGCCACTTGGAACATGCGGACCTAGGAAATGACTGAAGTCACATCGATGTATATTCATGCCACAAATTGCTATAAGTATGGCGATCTGGAATGTATCTGTAGAATAACAAGAAGAACAACCGTCTTTTTCTTTCTCCTATTTCTTGATCAGTCCCATCACCTTGTACTTCCACTACGGCCTTTTCTGTGTGACCTCCAACACAGGCTTTCTAACGGTATCCCATAAGCTGTCCAGAAAATCAGTCCAATTGAAACTCTGGAACCCTAACTAGTTTTGGTAATCGGGAGGCAATCTGCGCAGACTCACTTGCTTCACTGATGGTTATGCTCAGCGATATACATGTCACAGTATTATGAGCACTACGCTACGCTAGGCCGACGAAGATTTTCCTGTCACAGTTGCCAAAGCCGGTTAGTGTTCCACATTTTAACATGGACTGAATGTCTCGACAGCTTATGGGATAGGCCCGAGAACGAGCATCACAGCGTCGCTCGAAGCATTGACTGGGTTACGTCGCTCGGATTTCAGGTTTGTGGCGTCGAGGGGATTCGTTCCCTGTATTATGTTTCAATATCGATTGGGTCCGAACCCCCGATGCGTGATTATTCCGAGCCTTGCGCTTAATTACCGTAACTCCTCCAGTATCCTCTCCTGGAACTTCATGTTTATCGGGTTAGGGTACGATAATGTGAACCTGTTTTGACTTCATTTAGCTCTCCCACCAAAGGTAGCCTACCATGCCCGTAGCTCACCCAACCAGAATTTGAACCTGATTGGATTGGGTCTGTGAACTCCCAGCACGCGTCTTAATATTTCTTATTGCGGTAATCCAAATGTTGGAGGTATCCGGTTTCGGCAAGCTGGATTGGTTTGCGCTCGATGCTGGGAAGATGGATTTTGGGCAGAGTTAGACTTCCTCCGTCTTCCATTTGTCTGTTTCCACTAAGGGGGAGTCGTGGTTAATTGTGGGAGGGGAGGGGGTGATGGTGCGTCGGTTAAATACTTTCCCGCTGATGTACATAGAACTTTTACATGCCCTTTTGAACGTTCTTGCATTGACCACGTTGCTTGGGAGGTTCGAGAGGGAGGTGGGAACCTTGAAGGCGTTGTTACTGGCGCTCGGTCGTAGGATCTGTTCAATTCCAGTCGAGAGGAGGGGGCAGGGAGTCGGCTCACTGGCTGCTGATTGGGCTTGGTTGGGCCAGCTCTCGTGACGTTTCCTGGTGGATTGTATGTTGCTATCGAGATTTTCCTACTTGGCGCTAATGTCTCGGTTTCTGGGGCGAGGTAGGTTTTCGCTATGCTAGAACTCAGGGGGATACGAATCTGTGTCGAGGGCGTTGGCTGACTAGGGTTCGAGGGTGGAAGGTTCAGCCGTAGATGCCCTGCTCTGTGAGGAGGTAAGCAGGGGAAACGATGCTGAGGTCTACCTCAGACTTCCCGGAATTATTCCTTCAGGTGCACAATGAGTAAGCTCAGGTATGTCATATCTCAACTCACGCATCAAGACTGACTTTTCTAGGACATAAGGAAAGACTCGCGGTCCCCATGTTACGCTAAAATTGCACTTCTTGATGCACACCACGCTGGACTTGCCAGTCCCGCTTACCGCTCAAGTGTAATGGCGGCCCCCCCGCTACCTTGGCATTCTAAGCGGAAGAGACAAGGAGCCAGCTACCTGCAGGTGGTTGGCTAATACAGGTGTCAATATTGCGGTTGTTGTGGATTTTAATCTAAAGACGGCTTGGGGGTTAAGGATGGAGAGTTGAAGGGGGTGAGTTTTGCTTTATCGGACTAGTGGAGTGGAGTGGGGTGGAGTGGAGGAGGGACTAATAATGAAGGGCGGGCGGAGTAGGTTTTACAGGCGTTGCAGACGGTGCGCTCGGGTACACTAGGAATGACAAAAGCCGAGCCTAAGCTCTACCGTGTTATCCTTCTGGTTCCCATTCCTCTGCCGGTTAGTTTGCGCGCAGCTGTTATACCCATAATCTCCCTGAACCAAAGAGCTAACGCTCCAGGGCTTTCTCGCCCAAAAAGGCCGTTCCTTCTTCCAGCAGACCCCGAAATCATCAGAATTGAGCGCGCAGTCCCACAGCAATTCTCCGCTCACTTCATCCTGTACGTTATCGGAATCCGGCGATTCCGGTGGTGAACGGGAAGAACGAGGCATGTCCTTCAAACGGCCCTTGGCGCAAGGCATTGTTTTAGGGAAAACCTACAAGGATCCCGCCCCCTCTGAGTGCCTGACACCCGATGAACTTAAAGCAGATCCTGAGACCAAGGAGGGGAAGATATCGGCAGACGGCGCGTCCAAACCGGTTTCCGTTGGGAAAATGAGGAAGAGAAAATGCAAAGGGCCTATTCCATGAGAATGCATCTCCCGCTAGGGCAGGGACGTCACGAGTACGGATTTGTTATACTCCTGTTGGGAAACTCAGAATTGCAACAGAATGAGGACAGAATAATTAGAATGCAGCGATGGTTAGACAAGCTCTGGCGACACACCACTTGTAGCATGATCACGGCGAAACTTGCCGAGCCCGGTTTTCCAATCTTACCAAGGCTCATTGCCCGCCACAGAACAGCGGCATCCAACCGGAAGACTACAACATCTTCGTGCTCCAAGAAACGAATCGGAACAACTCCTCTGTACTCTCGGAACCCCTAACCCTACATGCCGTTGTGTCGGAATCTCATCCAGCTATCATAGCAAACACCCCGAAATCGCCACCCGCTGAGGTCCCACCAACCCTCGTCCTAACCTACCACGCGACGAGTGAGCTTCTACCATCAAAACACAAGTTTGTAACCCGGCGACTGAATGTACACTCAACGAATACTATAAGCCAGGCCCACGATATTTCTGGTGTTGTACCCCAGGTAGGGCCTCACAGGGGCCGTGATCCGTGCCGTGTGATCGACATGGCGCTGGGTTTGCAGAGGCGGCGGGAGTTGGGTAGGTACCGACTTGCTAGTCTGGTACAGCAGCCATTCTTCTATGCACTTGGTTGTAAATGGAGAATAAAGTGACACCGCTTCGGTTGCAGTAGAATCCAAGGTTGTGGATCGTAGGTTTTTGGGGTTGCGAGGGGCTAGAGGGGTAGTAGTTGAAGCATGAAATATAGACATCGCGCGTTAGCTTATCAACAGTGCAGCATCTTCAGTGAGATGACATCACGTGGGATTGTTACCGCTTCATGGGACGGGGCAGCGGACACACTAGCTCCGCTGCTTGTCAAACTCTGGCCCATGAAAAATAGCTTATTACCTCATGAAAGTCGGATTGGAATTAAGGGCAAACTAGGGGCACCGATGCAATAGAAGGGAATGAAGACCGCCAACTCGCCACAGTTTAAACGCTTGGGGAGCGGCGGTTCTACAGGTTCAAGAAAATCGTCACTACCGCCATCCCGACTTTCGTGATAACCTACGGGTAGAAGGCAAAGGGGTATAAATGAAAATTATGAAAGAAAATATGAAGAGTTGGAATGAGAAAGCGTAAAGAGAACAATGAAACGAGTATGCTAGGGGCAGACTTGTTATTCGGTGACCTTGCTCTACATATGGCTGTGGCCAAAGAGGACTCTTTAAATACATAAGTTAACCACCAACTCTTCCGGGAGTCTCTTAAGCATAATCACGCTATTCGGTATTTTCTCACACCATTTCCTTACCCCTCTTTCCTGCTCTTCTGTCCTGTTTCCAAGTGCCTTGTTTACTCCTCACTTCGCATACTTTACCGAGCACCGGACTCCGGTGATCCATCCGATATTCTTCTCGCGTCTTCTCAATTATAGTAGGTAGGGATTATTTCCGGAGGAGCGCCGGTGATCAACAACACTATGGGGTATGATAGGAATTTAATTTTTTTGCCTAACCCTCCCTCCCTTTTTTGTCATAAATAAACACCCAGATCTAAAAACATCACAAACGCAATCACTTCCCCTTCGAAAGAGCTTCCGCCGTATCGGGATTTTTTGACATTCTGAGCTCCATCCGCGAGGGCTCAAGCACAATTTTCCACTGAAGTGTAAACCTCTAGCTTCGTGTTGCCTTGTATTTTTGTTTCAAGCGCGGAATCAACGTAGGCTCTACGTACCAGAGCCTGACAGATACATTAGAAAAACAGGATCTAGTAATTTATTGCATAGAAAACATACCGCTGCTGTGAAGAGCCCATCATCCGACTTCATCTAGTGGTCATGTCTTTTGAAAGCTTCGTCGTGCCACCTGAATCCTTCCTCTATCTTCTGAAGAAGGTGTGTCAAGTCCTTCAATTTTGGAAACAGTCGGTACTGCTTCAGGTAAATTGAGTATCCTTACCTTCTCGACAGAAGTCAATCTCTTGTTAAGGGAATCGATGACATTACTCATCGTCATATTGTCGGTACGGGTCTTAGTATCGGCACGGATCTGGGTCTCACCCCCCGCCCACTCACGGTGTAACATCCTACCCCTGGCTCCTACCATCCCACTGCCCCCCTGCCCCCCAGCCCATACGCGTAGCCCCGCCCGCTGCCACTCCCAGAGGAGCTTGAGCTTTTTGTGTAAACCCTTTACGTAGAAGAGATCAATGTCTTCTCTCGCTGTGTCCTGTTGTTCCTCGTGGATCCAATCCTCCCCCGGCTGAAGGCAAGTGCCCTCAGCTTGGATGAATGTGCCCGCAACCGCGAGAAGAAAGGCGGCCATCGGCTTGACATCTGCTTTTGGAGCTTCTTAGTAAAGCATTAGTACTAATGCAAGTAAC
>LN891053.1:368408-411592 GCA_900010015.1 Tuber aestivum
TCGGGAGTCGATTTCTGACATAAATCGCGGCCATCACAGTCTCGCCACAGTATTCCTTTGGTGCGCTCACGGCATGAAGAAGGGCGCCAGTGGTACCTATAACTGTCCTATTTGCTCTTTCGCTCATTCCATTCGACTGTGGGGTATATGGAGTAGTTCTCTGTGCCTCAATCCCCTCTTGCTGCAAGAGATGGCAGAACTCATTCGAGGTGTACTCCCCTCCTCCATCAGTCCTTAATTTCTTGATAAACTTCCCATGATGTTTCTCCACCTTTACCTTGTATTCCTAGAAACAGCGTAGAGCTTCCGACTTCCGCTTGATAAGGTAACCGATCTTGTAGCGTGTAAAGTCATCTGTGAACATCAGCAAATAAACTGCTCCTCCAAGCGATGTTGGTGTGACAGGTCCAGTTATGTCGCTATGAATCAATTCTAATGGCTGGTGTGCATGCGAGCTGGCAGACAAGGGTGGGAAAGGTTTCCGAACCATTTTTCCGTAAACACAACCGCTACAGATGCAACGCGGCACTGGGGGTAAGCGGGGAATCTCATTCTCTTCCATAGATAGTTTCCGAACTGCATCTGTCCCCAAGTGACCCAATCGGAAGTGCCAGAGTGCGGTCCGCCTCTCCGCTGACATCCCATCATCGACTGTGTTTGCCAGCGTTACAACTGATTTCTCTGACTTCTCTTTCTGGTTTGCATTAAGGACATACAGACCATCAACCTCTTCTAGGCTAACGATAAATCCATCTCGCCGATTCAGCGTAGCTCCCCCTTTTTGTCCAAAGTTGACAAGGTAGCCAGACTTGCGAAGCTGGGACACAGAAAGCAGACTGTTCCTCCCACATTCCGGCACGTATAGTACGCCAGAAACAACAAAGCTCTTTTGCCGCTTGACTGTCTCATCCCACACAAGTAGCGTCACATCACCCTCACCACGGGCATCGATCTCAGTGTTATTCGCAACACGAATTCTGTGCTCACCAGGTGGAATGGGTCGATAGTCGGAAAAGTGTTCTCGAACTCCAGTAACGTGTGTGCTGCACCCGCTGTCCAGAAGCCAGCATCCAGGTACCGCTGGAAATTGTGTAGACGTAAAAGCCGTAAATATCCCCTGCGTCTTGGGCTCCTTCGTGGGTAGGTCTGCCGTCACTAAGACATTTGCATTATCTCTGGTAATGCCTTTAGCTCGGTCCGCCTTAAGCTTCCTGCAATTGTTCCGTCTATGTCCTTTCTTTTGACAATAATAGCAGGTCAAATTCTCATCCGAGTCTCCTTTCTGCCTGTATCCAGTAGAGGCCTTTGAGTCTGGTCGTCCGCTTCCACTGCCACCTTTGCTGTGTTGTCCAGCATATCTTCTGCCGCCCAGTGCGAGTACGGTATCACTCAGGGCATCTCGGTCCCGGTTCAAGCTTGACTCACGGGCCTTAATTGCCGCTATCAGCTCCTCTGGTGAATCTGGTTTCACTATTGTGGCTTGGAGATCGCGCCATTCATGCCATGCTGATGGCAATCCGTTCAGCAGATAGAAGGTCTTCTCTCTTGGATTGACAACTTCCTCGGCCTCTCGCAAGCACTCAATGATTCTCTCAAGCTCATGGACATACTTTGCTACCGTTCCATGTGCCTCTAACGTGCAGTTGAACAGTGAACGTCGGAAGTAGTAGAGCTCCAGACCTAGAGCTTTCTTGTATCCCTCTGCCAGCTTATCCCACAAAGCCTTAGGATTTTCATCATATCTGTCTGAGGCGTATTGCGCACAGATGTGCGGCTCCATGGCGTTCCTAATCTTAGCCGTGATTCGGAAACATTTTCGCAGCCATTTGTCATAGGCTTGAATTTGCGCTGCGGTAGTTCCATCGCTCTCTGGTGCAACTTCTCTTCCAGAAACAACCCACCATAGGTCAAGCTCCTTCAATTGGTCTGACATCCTTTGCCTCCAGGGGCCAAAGTTATTATCACCGAGTAGAGGAAAAGTTATGGGCCCCGTCTGCTGTGCGTCCAAGACTTGCGACATAGTGACTGGTCAGGAAGCAAACAATCTCGGTAGGGACAGTCGACAGTGACAAATAGGAGAAAAAGGTCCGAAGTCCACACGACACTGATGGCCGTTTATCGAACGTGCTTTTTCGTAGTTCTGTGTGTCGTTTTTAACGCGGAAGGCTCATAACCTGTAGGCACCTATTGTTGAGAGGAAGGAACTTGCTTGTATTTCCCAGCTACGCCGCCGCTGCTACCTAAGGTGAAATACCTGTGTGTGCCAAGCCACTGCTTGTCACTTCTTCCCAACTCACAACCCTAACGACTTATGAGGTTAACCCAGTACTACATACACTCCCATGTCAACAATGAGCGCCAGCCAAGAGAGTTGTTTTGCACGGGTGCATGGCAAGCACTAGTTGCAATTGTGGAGGAACCTCAAATGCTCCAACAAGCGCTCGCCTCTGATGATAAAGTGTTATGGAAAAAGGCATGGGAGAGTGAATTGAGTTCACTTTATAAAAACAAGACATGGGTTGTTGAGAGATCACCAGTTGGACGAAAGGTTATTGGATGCAGATGGCTATTTAAAAGGAAAGAGGATGGAGGGTTTAAGGTCTGCCTAGTAGCCAAGGGTTACACACAGGAACACGGAATCGACTTTGATGAAACATATGCCCCAGTCGCGAAGCTTACCACGCTGCGGGTCCTACTCCACTTGATTGCAGAGAACGATTGAGAACTTCGCAGCATGGATACCAAGACAGGATTCCTGCATGGTGAATTAGAGGAAGAAATTTACATGGCATGTCCAGAAGGTGTCACCGAAGTCTCAAAACCAAAATATGCATGTCGCCTGATAAGTCAATTTACGGATTACGGCAGTCTCCTCGCGCCTGGTACCAAAAAGTACATGCCTTTTTTGCAGACCAAGAGTTTATGCGAAGTGTTTAGGATTATAGTCTCTATGTCCATTATGAACGACGGATTATTGTGCTGGTTTATGTTGATGATCTGGTCCTAGCTGCAGCATCATTGATGGATATTGTATGGATCAAGGGTTGTTTGAAAAAGTCATTTGAGATGACTGACTTAGGAGAACTGTGTACTTTTCTCGGTATTGAGATTACAAGGACCCACGAACGGCGCTTACTCAATATTTAACAATCGCACTATATCAACAAGATCCTCCATCGTCATGGTATGCAGAATGCGCACCCAACGGCAACACCCCTCGATACCAACCTCCGACTGTCAGACCTTGTTTTGCCCAGTGATAGTAAGACGACCCAGGTGTCTCTAGAACAGTACCAATCCGCAGTTGGGTCAGTAATGTACGCCATGCTTGGTATACGCCCTGATCTTGCCTATGCTGTCGGACTGGTTAGTCAATTCAGCCATGCTCCTAAATGGCAACACTGGTTGGCAGTAAAAAGGATATTCCGTTACCGGGCTGGGACAAAGGATTTTGGTATAGTGTACAGTACCAGCAATGAGATAGGAGGATGCTCTGATGCGGATTGGGGAGGTGGTCACGATCGGAAGTCCATTGGGGGCTATGTTTTCGAGTTGAATGGGGGTGCGGTCTCTTGGACAAGCAAGAAGCAAACAACTATCGCGCTTCCAACCATGGAGACCAAATACATGTCAATGACACAAGCAGCAAAGGAAACGATTTGGCTAAAGGCACTACTCGAGGAACTCGGAGCATATCAGCATTGCTCGTCCATGTCTCACGGATTTCCTCGGTGGAGAAGGGTCCAAATTGTATTTGTTTAGAGGAGGAGGGGGATGGTGATGGATGTGATAGGAAGGAACTTTGCAGGGCTCACTAAGGAGGAATAATTGGAGGATGAATGACGTTCTAGAATAACAAGAAGCTAAGTAGGACAGAAAAGAAAGCTTTCATAGTTAAATTGAGGTATTGATATTTGGAAAAGACGTTGCGTGAGGAAGAAGGAAAAAGACCAAACAACATTCCTCTTAGCCTTCTCAGAACAAACATGCCAAGAGGACAAACAAGCTTTCAGACAGCACCAAGCCCTAACAGAGCCAACAACAATAGGGTAAGGACAGAACTCAACATCTATAACTTGATATTGGTTTGATACACCATATCCTTGAAATCCAAAGAAACAAAGTAGAAACTGTGAAAGTAGCTCCCACTTACAAGGGCGAGCTCCTGCAAGCCCTGATACTCCAAGGCCCAGGCTTTTCAGGATACAAATCATGATAGCGCTCTACTGCTTCAAGTCCTACCATATAGTTTGCCTTATTCCATACAGGATCTTGATAGCCAATCCATTTCACCAAATATTGTGGCTCTCGCCTGTATTTTCGCGAATCCAAAATCTCATCAACTTCTTGCTCTTCTTGTGCTGTAATCTGAACAGGAGGTGGTAAAGGTATGGGTTGTCCTGGAAGTGGATCTGATGAAGCAAGATCAAGTTCTGAAACTGAGCGAATGGGATGGATTTTAATTGAGCTTGGAAAGCGGATTCGGTATGCGTGGAAAGAAATAAGTTCTGTTATTGGGGATGGCCCAATTCTCTTCCAGTGAGGTTTTCGCGAATTGCGAGTAGTTCGCATATTTCTCGCTGAAATATAGACCTTGTCTCCAACCTTTAGTCGAGGAGCTGGAAGTCGTGACCTGTTTGTTGCTACTTCATATTTATCTTGAGTGACTCGCATTTGTGTCTGAAGATGCTGGTTTAGGTCTTCCATCTTAGAGGCAAAGTCTTTAGCATCTATTAGCTGTGGATTCCGTCCCTGGCAGTGCAGGTTGAGGTCGAATACTGGGTGAAATCCATGGTTTGCAAAGAAGGGGGTAACCCCTGTTGCAGCTGATTGTTGGTTATTGGCAGCAAATTCTGCCATTGAAAGCCATTTGACCCAATCCTCTTGCGGGGATGATACATAGTATCGCAAATACTGTTCCATAACTGCGTTAAGTCGCTCTGTCTGAGCATCCGTCTCTGGATGGTATGGGGTTGACATACGCGGTTCAATTTTGAGATGCTTGCATAATGCCTTCCAGAACTTTGCTGTAAATTGGGTCCCTCGGTCTGAGGTAATATGAGAGGGTAACCCATGCAGTTTCCACACATTCTCCAAATATTTCTTTGCAAGATCATTGGCATTGATAGTTGTTTGACAGGGTATTAGATGTCTCATCTTTGTCAATCTGTCAACAACAACCAAGATCGTATCAAACCCCACGCTTTCTGGCAGACCTGTTACAAAATCCATCGAAACTTCTTGCCAGGGACGATTTGGAATTGAAAGTGGCTGCAGCAACCCATATTTTGCATGAGTGGGAACTTTAGCAAGTTGACAGGAGTGGCAGTTCCGAACATATTAGCTAATTGTTTGACGCATCTGAGGCCAGAAAAAGTCTCGTGCAATAATCTCAAATGTCTTGTCTCGTCCAGGATGGCCTACCGATGGGGCATCATGATATCCAGTCAGAATTTTTAAACGGAGGAGGTTATCGTCAGGAACATAAAGGCGATCTCGATAGTATAGCAGACCACCTTCTTCTTTACAATCTGCAAGAGAGACACCTCGTGTGTGTACTGCTCCCTCCGGCAGTGCTTTCAAAATTCTGCAAGCAAACTCATCATTTCCATAAGCCCTTCTCAACTGCTCCTCTAATGAAGAGTCATTTGTTGGCGCATCCCCTATGTATTCCATCAACCCTGCATGCAGCATCTCCCCAGTAATAAGCCTGAGCTTCTTTTCCCATCTCAAATCCTGTGACCCATCTAGGTTCTCCCGCTTCAGAACAGTCTGGCTTTGGTTCAAAAGTCTACGATCACTAGTAGTAGGTACATCCTGTTGCCGACGAGTAAGCGCACTGGCATTAGGTTTAATGCTTTGTTTTCCGGGCCGATATTTAATGACGAAGTTAAAACGTGACAGGAATGTTGACCATCTTGCTTGCCGGCGATTCAAGTCTTGTTTTTGCATAAAATATTCAAGATTTCGATGATCAGAAAGGACTGAGATTGGATGTGCAGATTCTTCCAGCACTGGCCGCCACTCTTCAAAGGCACGAACAATTGCCAAAAGCTCTTTGTCATATATTTCGTAATTACACTCTGCTGGCGTATGTTTTTTTGAAAAAAATGCGATTGGGTGGAGGATCTCCCGACTATCATGCTGCGACAATACCCCTGCTGATACGTAGTCTGAGGCATCTGTTTCCACTAAGCAAGGCTTTTCATAATCAAACAGCTGAAGTACTGGTGCTGAGGTAAAGACAGCTTTGAGTTTGTCAAATGCCATTGCCTGACTCTCATCCCAGTGAAAATTTTGATTCTTTCCAGTCAAACTTGTAAGAGGTTGGGCAAGAGCTGAGTAGGAGCGAATGAACCGACGGTAAAAGTTTGCGAATCCAAGAAACCCTTGCACCTCTCGGACAGACTTTGGAGTTTTCCACTCCCATATAGTTTTGGTTTTTGATGGATCCATTCCCAATCCATTAGGTGATAACATATATCCCAAGTATTTTGTAGTGTGAACATGGAAATCACACTTTTCAGGTTTAAGCAAGATTCCCTCCTTAAATAGCGCATCAAGAACCTTTGTAATATGCAATTTATGCTCATTCAGAGTAGTACTGTATATAAGGATATCATCGATATATGCAGTACAAAAGTCATCCAAATAGGGTGCCAATATAGCATTCACAAACTTCTGAAATGCAGCAGGAGCATTAGTGAGGCCAAAGGGCATCACCATGTACTCATACAATCCTTGTCGCGTTCTAAACGCAGTTTTCCACTCTTCTCCAGCTGCCAGACATAGCTGATGATATCCTTGTCGTAAATCCAACTTTGTATACCACTTGGTGGATGCGAGTCGATTTAAAGTCTCACAGATTGGTGGGAGTAGGTAACGGTCCTTTTTAGTAAGAGCATTCAGGCCACGGTAATCCACGCATAAACGCAACGAACCATCTGGATTTTTTACAAACAAGACTGGTGATGCTGCAGATGAGGAGCTTACTCGAATAAATCCACGATCAAGATTTTCTTCGACATAAGACTTTAGAACCTTAAGCTCCTCCCGTGACATATTATACAGAGGTCCAAATGGTGGTTGTGCTCCATCCAATAGCTCAATCTTCAAGTCCGCTGAACGATGAGGTGGTAGTATTTTGGCAAAATCTTTTTCAAACATTGGATAATATTGTAAGTACTCTGCTGGTATCTTGGACTTCCAACTATCTCTCTCCCCGGCTTGCACTGCCAGAAGGTTTTCAATTTGAACCACAGAAATGGCAAAAACTTGGCTACCTGTCCCTCGTATAGAGCTATGGAAGCTGCGGGCGCTAACGGTATATATCTTTGGAGACGTAGGTAATCCTGGAACAACTATAGGTGTTGTTATATTGTTGCACATAGCACGGCAAAAGGGTGATTTAAACTCCAACTTGTTTTCTCTAAAATGAATAACAACATCATGCCATTGCATCCAAGGGAGTCCTAGTACAAGTGGATAGTGGCCTAATTTGGTAACAAAGAAAAAGGCCTTTTTGTAATGACCATCGATTATGAGATCAAGTTTGGTAGTATGTGTAACCAAACCAGAGGAGATAGGGCGGCCATCAATAACATCTAATTGACCAGGTGTATTGAGAGGAATGAGAGGGAAGTTATTGCGGCTCGCAAATTCTGAATCAATAAAGGCAAATCCGGAAGCACCAGTATCAATAAGGGCTGTTGATGAGATTGTGTTACTTTTATTTGTAAGAGTACATGGTATAACAAGATGCATGCTAGACACTTTCTCTGGACTTATTGATACAGAAGATAGACAGAAGGAAGGTAGAGATTCAGAATAAGATAATCCCTGATCTGGGCCGCTCAGGCCAGGGATGGAGGAAAATCCAAGGATGGATTTGTTGTCATGCCAGAATTGGAGATTGCAGGACTGAGAGGGGATAATACGGTAGTCTGAACACGGAAGGGATTGTTTGTTCTGGGAGGTGGTCGTGATCCAGTTTGACTAAGGCGGGTTTTAAGTGTGCAAGCTATTTGCCGATGCTCTCCAGCACAATAGTCACAGCGACCTGTAGCTCGACGCCAGGCCTTTTCTCCTGCAGATACATGACGCCTTCCCTGACAATCAGTTTCATATCGGAGAGGTGGAGCTGGACGCCCAATCTGTCCAGGGCCAGAAGTTTGCTGAAAGCTCCCATGTGACAAATCCATGGCATCAGGATCAATAGGATAGGCAGTTGGATGGGGATGTGTCACTCCCAGTAGGGAATTGGTTGTGGCATAGATTCCATATTTCTGCGCCTCGAGCTGTCGAATCCGATTGTCAAGCTGAAGAAGCATCGTACACCATACATCATAGTTTTCTGTGGTTGGAGTAGGTCAAATATTGTAAACCAGACCTTCTCGCAACTTTGCTGACATTCCAGTCTCCAAGGCATCCATTTTTGCAGCGACATCATAGTTAAGTACTGCCATAATACGAGTAAACTCACTCAAGTAGGCAGAGAAGTCCATCTTGCCCTGTCGAAGTTTGGAAAGCTCCATTCGTGTAGTACCTGTAGGATCAGGATCTCCAAAGGAGGTTTGAAGACGTTGGATCAAAGTACCCGTAGAGGTAAAGTGGATAACGATTTGAGGTATGTCACTGCCAGGAACAGGAACTTGTCGAATAGCAGACCGCAGGTTACGCAACGCATCGCCATCAAGTTGGGAGATACAATATGCAACCTTAGAGGCTTCATCGGGCCAGTGGTCTGAATTAGCTTGCAGTTTGAGCTGTAGTTGAGCCAGGAAGTTTGGCAACTCACTTCGTTTGCCAGAAAACTTGTCGGGATCTGCGAGCTTTGCTGAACGGTGACTTATTGTATTGGGAGGCAGAGCGAAGGGATTTGAATTGGTTGAAATAGGTGCCAGAGGAGTCTCAGTTCTCTGGGAAGCTAATATTCCCACTTGTGCTTGTAGAGTGGTATTGACATCGGTCAAATGCAAGACTTCAAGTTTGCTTGCCTTCAACTCTTGCTCTGCAGTGCACATTCGATCGACATTGGCGCGTAAGGCCTTTAAGGCAGCAGCAGGATTGGATGTAATAGCGTTTTTTAGTGTATCCACATTTTGAAGTGCAGTACCATACTGTGTGCCTCCAGCAGACTCAGCTGGCTGAGTAGAATCAGAGGGTCCGGGGTCTATAATTGAGGTAGGAGTGAGCAGTGCAAATTTCGACGCAACGTAATCTCACGGATTTCCTCGGTGGAGAAGGGTCCAAATTGTATTTGTTTGGAGGAGGAGGGGGATGGTGATGGATGTGATAGGAAGGAACTTTGCAGGGCTCACTAAGGAGGAATAATTGGAGGATGAATGACGTTCTAGAATAACAAGAAGCTAAGTAGGATAGAAAAGAAAGCTTTCATAGTTAAATTGAGGTATTGATATTTGGAAAAGACGTTGCGTGAGGAAGAAGGAAAAAGACCAAACAACTCTCCTCTTAGCCTTCTCAGAACAAACATGCCAAGAGGACAAACAAGCTTTCAGACAGCACCAAGCCCTAACAGAGCCAACAACAATAGGGTAAGGACAGAACTCAACATCTATAACTTGATATTGGTTTGATACACCATATCCTTGAAATCCAAAGAAACAAAGTAGAAACTGTGGAACCATGTCAAGATTAAAAGTAGACAACCAGGGGGCGATTGCTCTCGCCAAGAACCCAGAATACCACGCGCGAACCAAGCACATCGACATCCAATATCATTTTGTTTGACAACTCATCATTGAAGAGAGGGTATACTTGGAGCATTGCCCTAGCTTAGAGCTCCTTGCTGATATTATGACGAAGTCCTTACCATGTGTCACACATGAGAATCATACAGTAGGGATGGGAGTTGTTAGGATACCAGTAATGGAAGTGTCCACGAGGGGGCGTGTTGAAACTCGTGGACATTCTATCACATAGTTAGCAAAATAGTTTATGGGTACAGGATGTAGTGGAAACGCATGCAGGACATGCTATAGTTTTGGATTGATGTCGCAGAAGTGTATCATTGTATTTTGGAATAGACCTGGGATCTATTAGCTTAGAAGAAAGAAGACACGGAAGAGTTTGGATGGTTTCATTAGTTAGTGTTTGGCACTATCTGGTTAGCTTGTAACGGATGATACTGGCTTGTGTTAGACCAAGAAGATGGTGGAACATATTGGGAGAGTGGTTGCAACCATTACTGGAAATGTCTTTATCCTGTGGTGGATGAGTTGGGAGCAAGGCACCAGTGTCGGGCATGGGAAGCAGAGTGGAAGACAGTGCAAGGACTTTGGGAATTTTCCTGATGTTTCCTTGAAGTCAGATTATGTATAAGTAGGACACCTCCGACATGATAAAGAAAAATAAGAGCCAATAAGCCACTCTCATACTATCATAGCCTATTTTGAAGAGAAAATACTACCTGTGTGGGCAGACGTCAGCCCCAGCAAGCGAGATAATGGTAGCCAAAAATAACTCGTGTAATTGTCCTGAAATATTACATTGCTAAACCACACCCGTGCTGGGGCCAAGTGTTTCCTTTCTTCTAGCAGTTTTCCACACGGCTATTTCTTCAAAAAAAAAGCTCCAATTCTGAGAAGAGCTTAAACGTTGGGAACAGGGTGATGTGATTTGGCTGCATGAACAGGATAATGGAGAGATAGACTACGAATTCCGAAGAGAGCTATAGTAAATCTATATCTAAGGCACAAACAATCCATGAGTAATCAGAGCAATACATGGTGACTTCGGGCCGGTGGGAGATGAGCGACGGACAAATTAGGTAGCTGGGGGGGTGTAGCAGAATTACGATCCGGCCTTTGGACACCCAAAAGCAGCAGAGATAAAGCAAGAAAGAGGTGGAGAAAAACATCAGAACTATGATTGTAAAGGAAACTAGGAAGAGGGAATCTTCTTCCTGGAAACAAGGGTCCCAGATGAGGAAAGACAAATTGTGGCCTCAAACAACTCCAACCCGGTCCTTCCCTCCGTTGCTTAAGGCAACATTAAGACATTCAACTAGGATGGAATAATCTGCCATCCATGGCTCCTCCTCCTCCACCATCATCTCAAACAGCAACCCAGCCATCTGACTTATCTTAAATTTTCCATCAAAAGAGACCATTCTCCAAAAGTCACCCATGGTGACAAATCCATACACTGTGCCACCACCGTTGCAATCCCACATGTCCTTCAAAGCGAGAAAGCATTGCTTTCCCGCTTCCCCGAGAGAGACCTTCTTGTTGGATGTATCCGAGTCTGATACTGTGTGGCATGCTTCAGCCTGAAACGTTGGTGCAGGCACTAAGGTTATCATTCTGTCTCATGGGAGTGTGGGAGAAAGTCCTGAAACGAAGGAGGATTCATCTGTTTGGTATTGTTGGCGAGGTGAAGAGTTTTCCTTGCTAGTCTGTTTGGTGAAGAGTTTTCCCTGCTAGTTTGTTTGAAAGGATGAAGCACATATTGATCACGGAGGATCTAGAACTTATGGTATTGTCTTTATAAGTTCCATTTTATTCGGTATTATTTTAAAAAGATTAACAACTCTCCTTTTATCTTCTTTTCATTTTCTATACTACTCTCTTTACGATATCATTCAATATAAATCCTCACTCTCTTTAAATCCTCACGCGGTATATCAAAATAGCCATACTCCGAGTGTTCTTCAAGTCCTAGATTGCTTCCGTGTAAGACTTTTTTGCTTCAACAATTAAAAAATATCTCATTTGATTGTAAGATATATAGTCCATCACCATGAATTCCTCCATACCACTAGTAATAGAATCCCTCAAGATAATTTCCTTCTCTCGCGATAAGTGTAGCTTCCGCTTGGTCTCACGTTTGAACTGAGAGATAATGGGATAGATTGTAAAGACCAGAATATCGTTCATGTTGGCTTTAAAGTTGGGATCAGACTTTGTCAGGTATCCCCCGACCTCCAAGTAACGTACCAAACCTTCGTAGACTTCCCCTCCCATATCGCGTCCGGTCCTAATAAACCACGTTTCCCTTCTAGCATCTTAACCGAAATTCCACGTACAGTCAGTCTAAGACGCAACCGCTTCTCTGCATTGCGGATTGTAATTTCTGAATATGAAGTAGTCCACTTAAGATTTCTCCAGTTTTTATCAGTTTTCTGGTCCTCCTTGGTATAAGGAACTTCTACCCAGCCATTAGTAATTCATTAGCTTCAATGCAGTAACAAAACTCAACATTCCATTAAACCTACCTGTCAAATTGCCTTCCGGAATTCCCACCGTGTAATCTTTGGTAGTAGCTTTATACTGTCCCTCTTTCGCACTCGCCGTAATGTGACTCATTGTCCGGAAGGTCCCTGCCCACCAATCAATAGCCCGTTAGCATATGTGCTGATAGCCAAATAAACCAATTTCAACCTACTGGTAAATTTTTTGGGTTGTTTGTTGTGATAGCCTTTGCGCATATAGTTGTTGCCCTGCATGGTAGAGGAGCAGATTGAGAGCTGGGAGAAGAAAGGTTCTGATGTACCTGTATACTAGTTTTTATATCAACTTTAGTCTCTTGCAGGCAGGAGACGTGGGGAAGGAGGGGAATAGCTCAGTCTCCTCTTGGGCGATTCTGCGGGCTTCTCCAAATCCTAGCACCAATGAAGGCGGAGAGTTCCGCTACAAAGAACATGTTCTTGACCCCCGCCAGCGATGAGCGGGCCAATCCTGACTCTTGGTCTGCAGCGGATACAACGGGCTCCGATACGCTTCAGACCATAAACTTTGGGGCCGGAGATGCTCATCCAGTCAAAGTTCCACTTGCTGACTTCAAAGGGAATCTCGCCCATGACCTGCGTGCCATTGGTGCGGAAGAAGACGCCCTGTTTTAGATAGAGCTTCCCGATCTCCTCCATCTGCTGGATGACTTCGATCTCATTATTAACCGTCATAATTGAAACTAGCGCTGTGTCCGGGCAGATCTCCTTCTCCAACTGCTGCAGATTGATCAAACCGTAGTTCTCGAAGGGGAGATACGTGATACCGTACCCATCATCTTGAAAATGTCGGCACAAATCTAACACACATTTGTACTCCGTCTGCAATGCGATGATATGCTTTTTAGACTGGTAAAGCCTGGCCACATACCTGATTGACATATCATTGGACCCCGTGGCTCCTGAGGTGAATAAGATCCCCTTTGGGTAGGCTCCGTTGACCTTTGCAACATGCTCATGTGCAATATCAATCACTTTTATTTCCCAGCCATAGGGATGCGTGCGTGAATGAGTATTTCCGTAGAGACCAGTAAAGTTCGGAAGTATAGCATCGAGCGCGCAAGGGTCCGCAAGAGTTGTAGCTTGCATGTCAAGGTAGATTGTTCGAGATCCTTCATCGATTATTGTAGTTTGCTTGAAAATACCTATTCATCAGAGCTGTTAGTTTCCTAATCGCTGTGTGAGAAATACAAAACGGAAGGAAAAAAGTAGCGCACCGGTAGAAGGAGACATCATATCCTCCACTATTAGACCATTACAAGCACTAACCTCTGCGAGCTTGACTCTAATTATGTTCATAAAATTACGCGCATCTATTCGTCGATTCTGAACATCCGCGTTTATAGCTGCCTCCCCAGCCTTCCCACTTGAAGATATGAATCTGCTGTGCAGCTGGGTTGTCGATCCCCTCTGTGCCATTGCAGCGGGGCTGAGTGATGGACGAGAGAATCTCGTAACGCATCGAACAACCTTGATGGCCATGGCCATGGTGCAAGAGTTAAAAGAATTTGAAACCTCCTGCAGGGATGTAGCTATCACATGGCAGAGGCGGAGAGGTAAATTTCTGGGAAGAGTTTAGTGAGGGGCTAAAATTTTTTATTCTGAGGCGCAAATAATGCCACGTGAATGAAACGGGGTGGAAGGTCTTGGCAACGACTTTTTTGCTTGGACGGAAAGATGCTGTGCAACAGGCTCAAAACCCGCAACTGTGAAAGGTGCGAATGTTCCGCCGGAATCCAGTACCGTATTCAGCAATGAGGAGATCTAGAAGAAGGCTATGATATGAGTCCAATACAGTCACCGGTGACATGATAATTTTCCTGAAGGATGCAAACTTTAGACAAATGCTCCGGATTAGTTGGTCCATGTGAAGCAGGATACAGATAGGCACCGGGGAATATGTTATCGTATGGTTCGTGCAATCCAAAATGTGTACCCGGCCGAAGTTTGGGTGTTACGTGGCTGGGAAGGTTAAAATGGCAAGATTGGACTATATAAAATAGTGTTAGGGGTTTTATACTGAGAGTTTAATTATCCATAATATTATAATACTCTAAGAGCAATGTCACGTATGTTGAGAAAATATAATCTAATAATAATAATTTGATAAAGATGGAAAAAATTGATGGTCTTGGCAATCTCAATGTGGCTTTGCATGATACACTAAAGACTTTCCCATACAAAATACATTATTTCAAATTATTATACCTTGATAGAGAGGTGAGAAATAAATATAAGAATAGCTACTAGATGATTTTCTTTAACAATTCCTACATCGTAGTGGTTTCTTTAAATTTTTAGCCTTATCTGGTGTTATCAGTGTTCCTAGCCGTCTTGGGCGCCTTGCAGGGCTCTGGCGGGCTTATAGTCCCTGGCGTCTCGGGCGTGGTGGGCTAGGACGGCAGGGCATGGCATTCGTCTTTGATAAAGACTGCCGTCCGAGGGGTTGACGCCCGGGCCCGGGGGTCTTAATACAAATGGCATCTTCCAGCCGTCCTCACCAGGGCCCGGCCGTCATCTGCAGGTCTATTTGCAGGTGAGACACCTATAGGGCCCGGCTAGCCGTCCTGGCAAGAGGTTAGGACGGACCACAGAACGGGAGTCCGTCCAGGGCAGAGTTCCAGGAACCGGCATCCGTCCCGTCCGAAGCTAAGGACGGACGGACTGGACGTTTGGGAACACTGCTGCACAATTGGAGTCACTGGGTAGCTCCCGTACGGGGGCCGGGTCGGGACAGTGGAATTTGAAGGCACCCCGTGGCCATAATCAAGTGGGAGAACTTGCGAAAACCCATCCTGCTCTATCATAAACCCTACATAAGAGAAATCAATCATTACACAACTAAATCCATTAAAAAAAAAAAGAGAACGCTTCTATGAGGCCCTCTTGTAAAGTACGGGGACAAATCTTTTCATCTGATCTTCTTTTTATATCCTAAATAGATATTTTCCGGTAGACAATTTTCAATGCTGTATAGATAATAACACCTCAAATTTTTTCATAAGCTAGCAAATAACTATCTATTCCCAACCTTACATGTACTAGTATAAAGGACCAAAACTGTCTTCATTGTTTATCTTTGCATTAACCTGTATCAAAATGACCTCAATTTTTTGTATGGGGCTTAATCCAAGAAAGCACATGGCAACTGATACCAGATACTTAAACAACCTTTCCTCCATCACTTTATAATATTTGGGGGTTCTGAAAGGGTTTTCATGTTATCTATAGGCTTGTTAATGCATTGACAAATTTCCCCTAATTCTCATAAACATTGTATAAGTAGCAAGGGTGGTGAAGATGAGGACCTTTGGTGTAAAAAGGGCATCGGATGAAATAATTTGTCCTAGTACTATACCATGAGTTAATGGTGCTTATTATTAATTTTATGGATTCTGTAGTGGGGATATTCAGGACAAGCTGTAAGCAATACTGCCAGAAATATTTGTTGCAGTGCCCTTTGGGAAAGGCGGCAGCTTAGTGTTATCGAATTAGGAAAGATGTCATATTGGGTTGTGCCTTGTCTCCCCTCCTGAGGAGGCTCCTATACTGGTACTCATGGTCATTGTTGGGCATGCTTAGCGAACCCGCTGTTACCCCCTGTCAGCCTCCCCACGCCATCAAAATGAAACAGGTCTCAGATCACGAACAATTCTTGTATGGCTGTACGTGTAATAATTCTACATGAGTATAGTACAGGAAATAATAAATACAAACAATAATCAGAGGGGTCCCCCCTGCTCCACTCCGTCCTACATTTAAAGAGCCCCGCCCAGTCACCCCTTCCCCATCCTCACCTACTTCTACGCAACCCCCCCCGGTTCCTGTTCCCCACTCCCATACAGGACCCCAATCAGAGCCGGTAGGCTCTCTGCTGCCTGACCATGCAGCAGGATACCCCTACCACTCCGACCCTCCACCACACAAAAAAACAACTCTGGGGCAGCCCAATTTGGTCCTGCCATCGAGTTGTGTCTTTTAAAACCCATGGTAGAAGGTCTGAATCACGAGGGCAGCCCATATCTCCTCCTGCTCCTGTTTGAGAGCCCAGAACTCCCGTTGGAGTTTATTGTCATTGGGGAGTGAACCTCGGCTCTCAGTCCCCACCATCTTCGCCACACCGAACCCAGCAGCCAGAGTGGCCACTGCACCCAGTGCCGAACCCTAGCCCCTTAGGAACCCAGTGGGACAAAGGTCCAGCCAGTTAGTGAACAGTATTATCGGGGGGATCCCAATGGGTTTAACCCACCTATAAGGCACTGAAGGCCCGACCCCATCATGGTGCAGGGTTTGGGTGTGGGTTGGGGGGTTCATCCTGTGGTGGGGCTGGGCAAGGGTTTTGACGTGGATTTGGTAGATGGACCACTGGCGGTACCCATGCCAAAGGCAGTAAAGGTAGTGGTTCTTCCATGTTTGGGCAAAAAGCAGGGAGACTTGGTGGGGGCCTGGTATCATGGGAGTTGCGGTAGGGAGGTGGGAATGAGAAATTGGTAGTACAGGGTCCCACCAGAAGTCTGTCTACACGTCATAGCATCAGTGAGAGAGAATGATATTGGAAATCGCCCCGGGTTCCACGTCATGCTTGCCGTAGTTTGTTTGTTTGGTAGCATAATTGCTTGGAACGAGCTTTTGGTTTTGTGTCCAGCTGGCTTCTGGGAAATTATGGCTTCCGTCCACCGAGGTTGCCTTTCTCGGGAATGCACTTTGACCCCAGAAATGTGCTGGAGTCTTCAGCTTGGAGAAATTCATCCACCGGAGAAAGACGGGAAAGGTGGAAGGAAAGCCGAAAGCCTAAAAGGATGGCTGGAGGCTATGGGTACCGCCAGTTTTTTCCTTTATTTTGTTGGCTTTTTCGTTTGCCAGTCAGGAGTGACATACTGGGAAGGATTGACCTCGATTTTTTGTGGCTGCTGTATACTCCTGTCCTCGCTATTTGTTAGATTATGCGGGTTAGCGAGAGGTAGAAGAAGCGAAAAGCTTTTTCTCCTTAGGTGGGCTGTGGGATCATTTCATGGGGGAGCTGGGTATTTTGTTGTCTGGTGTTTGTTTTGCGCCACTGGTTGCACCATTTGACTGCGTGTAGTGTAATTTCGTAGCTCGTTACTCAATTACTTCATTTCCGTGTGCTGTGCCGCCATTCGTCTCATTGTTCATTTGTTTCCCTATCGCAATAGCTTTCGCCGATCCAACGTTAAAAGATGGCGATAGGGAAATTTGAGTTACCGGAAAAGTACCATGTTCGGTGCCCATTAAGCGGAACAGAGAGCGGTCTATTACACTGGCTAACCTTAAATAACCGTATCATGACTTCTTGCCAATCCTGGTACTAGCTACCTGGTGATCCTATTTTGTGCTATGGACAACGAGAAGTCTCCTGGTGTGGCAGGTAGCTTTCATCCTTCGTATGCAGGCTCACAATTCTCAATCTAACCAAAAATACCCTAATTTGCCTGTATCCGCATCATTTGATAAAACTGTAATGTACTAGAGTAGTTGGGAATTACAATTCTCTGGATCTCCGGTTTTGTATTTACTTCAGGGATGCATGGCTTCTGTACGGTGCGAGAAAATGATCAGTTTTCTAGAGGTTGTTGTGCGGTGCATCCCGTGGGGTAGCGAGACATGCGCCACATGCAAGTCATCGCCCGAACCGCGACCAACGCCCATTCAATAACCGGTATGTACTGTACTAGTAACTTACACTGCGCCAACCGTGGGGGAGCGAGCAACCTGGTCAGTATACTTTGCTTTTCCCGCTCTTTTTCTCAGCCAAAGCTTCTACGCCAAGACTCTTTATTTTTAAAGAGAGAATTTCAACCCTCATCACTATCCCAGGACTCTAATACCCCATACCGTGCACTGACCCCAAATAGCCAGTCTTTCCCAAATTTGAATACCGGTAGCCCTAGCTAGGACGATACCCCAGAGCTCAAGCAAGAACAGAATTCCTCTTTGCTACGTCCAAGGTATTGAAAACCACCGGCAATGCACCCGTACTTGATAGCCCAAGCCACATCTATTCATTCCGGGTATGCCAGAAGCTTCCGGAGGTGGTCTTGTATTGATTTCCTATTTGTCAGACATATGAGTGTTCGATTTGTATGAGGGATGGAATGTTCTGGAGGGTTTTTCGGTATCCCTGCACAATATAAGATGTTTAGCCGGAGCGGGGTTTGGAGCATGTGGTCAGAGGGAGGAATGAGATTGGTTGATTGAGGAGGGGTAAAGGGAACTTAAGAGAAGCTCGGAGAAGGAGCAAGAGGTGGGGGTTAGAAGGTAATCAGCAGTATAAAGAGGGGATAGGATTGAGTGGGAGAAAAGGGGTGTGGCAGATAACAGCAACGAAAGCAGTATTCGAGATATCAGTAACGACAAGAAATCAAAGCACCTCACGCACAGCTCCCAGAAAGAGAACGATTCCATAAAAATTTACAACACAAGGTTGGGCCCTCGGCTGCATGTTCTACCGGACCCTATCTCATCTTATTCACTTCTTCTAGAGCTTGCGAAACGATACTGAACCAAAGTTACTGCAAACGACAGATACCGGTAGGCTATCATACATTGCTGTCTCTAGATACCGATACCAGAGGGACATATCTTCCATTTCGTACCCGCCCCTCGAGAATAACACTACTGTTAGCAGAACGCTTGATGGATCCGTGGCTTTCCATTCCTTTCAAGGTCCCTAATTCTGAAAACAATAAGCATTCGGCTGAGAATTTTCACAGGGAAACCCCGGCCGGTATCAGGGGGGACTTCAATAGGAATTGCAGAGATCACATTGTTTCTGGTTGTCATAATAACAACATAATCACGGGTAACCACATCAATTTTACCTATCTCGCAACACAAGATCGGGGGTGTGAGTTTAGAGCTGGGAGCCTAGGTATTATCCAACTTCCCCGCGAGCTTTCTTGTAAACAACTAACGAGCCATCAGAATTGGAAAAAGGGCCTAGCCTCCACCGCATAATTCCCTATGGTAGAAACTGCAATTTCACTGGTCTCGAAGAACTCATTGAGTCGGTAAAGAGGTTTGCCGAACCTGATGAGCATAACCGGATCGCGCTTCAGGGATTAGGGGGTTCTGGGTGTGTTCATTGTTTCGCTGTATGAAGTCTCTTCTAAAGATTTAGCAACTACGATGCCTTCAAAACAAGCCAAAACGACAAAGACAGAATCATAGCGGCGAAAAAAACACGTAGTGTGGTCCTTATCCTAGCCGCAGCTTGGGGGACAGCCCTTCCCCAACAGAAAGCCGGAAACCAGAGTCTCGACATCCTTCATCGTACTGGGGGTCTGTAAGGAGACTACCTGGCGAACATAGTAGTCGAAGGTAAGAGAACCAGCATTTCGGCAACCGACAACATGAGTGAAGCGGAGGAAAGCAAAGTCTGCTGTCGGAGCAGCGTAGGTCCGTCTAGTTGTAGGGACCAGAGCACGGACAGACTCTGGAATATCGCCTGCCAGGCGAACCTGGCAAAGAGAAGAGGTAGGATCCCCACCGTCAGAGAGAGGAGAGGAAAGATGTTTAGCCCGAAGGGCGGTAGGAGACGACATCGTCGCCTCACAAGGACTGCACCTGGAAGACTACTGGACTATACCACGGATATCTCCTTTCAAAGGTGCCTTCTATGATAGGAACCAACACCAAATATATCCTTAGAGGACGAGAAATGTAAAGTAAAGCTCGTTAGGTAAACAAAATGGCTGTGATGAAGTGGTGAGGATTGGAAGTGGGCCAATCAGAAGCCATGAATCAATGAACAAACCTAACCCTGGTTGTACCAAATCAGTTGTAGACTTGATCGATTATGGATACTGCTTGGTCGTAGTCACCTAAGCCCCACTGTGATCGGCCATGGTCGATCACTCAGCTATATATTGATATCTTGGTAATCATATGGTGATGTATACAAGTAAATGCGCCAGCAAGACCAATCACTCAAAGAGTGGCTGGGTTATTGATCGATTATTGAATCATGAACTCCCCTCGATCAGACCGTGCTCGAGCAGAACCCCTGTGAGCTGCTCGATCATGCTGGTTTCCGTCACTGTTGCTGAGCATGACGTTGTCCACTATGGGCAGGAGCTATAAAGATATTATCAAGGTTGCTTGTCTTCCACCCAACCGGCCACATCCAATGATCACCAACCGAGGAACACTGGTCGGTATTATACCATGGATTGCTGTGTTCTTGTGTCAAGCCAGGATATTTCCCCTACTCATTTCTTTGTTGGTCAAGATATCTAGTATTATAGATACCAGGAGGGATTCACTTATCACTGGCATAGTACTTGACACAATGACAATTGTATGACTCCTTCTGATCAAAACCTGCACAAGGCTAAAAGGATAGATGCACCATGTGGCTATACTAATTTTCATACCAAGAAAGGGTTCCAATGCCCAGGACTACAGAACATAGGGTTTCTGGCTTAGAACTTCAGGGACATCAAGAAATTTTATCAAAATTTAACCTGTTATAAAGTAGGTGGGATATTGTGAAAAAAGTGTGGTTAATTGTAAAATAGAATGGATATCAGGAAAAATACCTGTATAATCCTAGACAGGGTAATTAAAAAATATATATTATAATTTAGAGTTAGGCATATAGGAGATAGTACACCATACCTCAATTGGTTACAATATGATAATTGAGTTCTAGGTTATTGGTGTTAGAACATTTTTGAAAAAATCATTGCAGAACTAGTCAAAACCCATATTCCTATAAGAATACTAGGAGAATAATAGGGATTGAAAGTGTGGCTGATATTACACCTCTTATTCTTTTATATCAAAATTGTAACTTTTCAGTGTTTAAAGGAAGATTATTGAGAAGTCCAAACAACAAGAAAAAACCTGACCCTTATTCTCCTGCATATTCTCTTTAATTGTTCGATTGTTTTTCTTTATTTGGTATAATAAGTGCTGAGCGCAAAACAGGAGACTGACAAGAGTCCCAGATGGGTGGGACGGCCCCTTGGACTCATTCCGGAGTGGTGACAGCACACGAAGTGTGTTTTTAGGTATTACGGCGGGCTCTAGAGGGCAAAACGGAGGTAGAAAGGTTTCAGTATCCCGCCGTAACCACACCATCAGAACGAACTTACCATGAACAGCCGGACGTTCCTTACAAGAGCCAACAATTGAAGTGAACCTACTCTTTAGAAGTATATTTTTTCAGGCCGCATGTTCTTGAATTACTTTCCGGATACATACTCCCGGCCTGGTTATTGCAAGAAAGGGGGGAGAGTTTGTTTTGTTTTTTTGATTCCATTTTACGCTTTGATTCATTGCCTATTCTCTGTGGTAGAATGGGAAGGTGGGCTGCGGATACGGGACAAGTTTAAAAACGACCACCTATGTGAGAAGTGAAAAAAACATTCAATTTTCGTATCGTGTCGGGTGGCATTCCTTCTCCAGGAATTAGCCTCATTTTCCCTCAGAGAGTGATCGTGACATGCTAGATCATTGGGGCCCCACGCCCCTCTTAGGGTCCCTTCAAGTTTTTAGTGGATAGGAGGTAGAGGTGAAAATACTACTGGGGCGGGAAGACGTGGACCGTGATAGGGACAATAGTTATGACTGAATACCGCTCGCGCATACAGCTTTGAGTCAACATCCGGGAGTAGTAGCAATACTACTCGACGATGGAGAGGACTATTCAGAAATAATGCTGTCTATGAACTGTCTGTCACAGAACAGCCCCGGTTCTGTTATACCATTATTTCAGGGTTAGCGGGACTCCCTCGAACAGCACAGAGTAAAAAAATAAACAAATAGGATGGGAGCTAAATGCATCCTTGTCTCACGCAACTCTTCCACCCATATCCGCCTTCAACCCCGCCCACCAACCAATGCCAGGTTCCCCCAAACTCATTAAAAAGACCTGACGGTATCGGCCCTTGCAGTGCCTGGGGGCTTGATCGGTCTAGTGTCCCAGTCCACCCTTGCAGCCATTGTGACATGTAAAACTAACTCCAAGCTTCCATCAATCCAACAATGTTCTCCACCGCCGAGCCACAGATTTCAGGTATGATAGTGGCCGGTATTTGCTGTCATCCCACGGTGAGGCCATCCGGGTACATGTACCTAGGAATCCCAACGGACACCACAGATGGGCGCTTCCCGACGGAGGTAACCAGCTGCTCCCATGAGCCGTGGCCCATCCTGGGGAGAGTTGTCTCTGACCAGTCAGTCGAGTGCCGTCCTAAGTGTGCAATTACCATTTATCGTACCCCGTTGAACATACTTCGCCCTCGGGAATGCTAAGTAGTAGAAGGTTTGGCTTGTGCATCACGTGCCTATAGCGGCTTTAAAATCCTGATTAGCATTTGCATGAAAAAAGCGATATTATCTGCGTACTGCCCAGGATGATCGCGCCCACCGGGTAAACACGCCTACCTCATTATGGATAGGAAAGACTAACGCTACGCAGCCGTGGAAGGCGGTAGCAAATGTCGCGGGCTAGCTATTCCTGGACACAGCTGTCTTGGATGAATGGTAGAAAGTGTCAATAGGTGCATCAGAAGAAAGCCGTGGTTATTCTCGCCCTGCCATGTCTACCGTACCTAGGGTCCAGGCCTCAGAGCGGGCTGCCACCCGACGGGAAAGATATAGTAAAATAGCCTGCAGGGAAGCGGAGTGAACTGTCAACTCTGGAAGGGGGATGGATTCCGCCGGGGGACGAAGCGGGGACTATCTGTGTGTGAACCGACTACACCGGTAAGCCAACCACTGCCCCGGAAATAATTGCAAGAGATACCACTATCACATGATATGCGATTGGTCATGGCCGCAAGGAGAACACTGACCTCATACAGTCTCCACCCGGAGCATGGCGAAATGGAGGGTGACGAGTAGGGATTAAATACCGTGAACTTTTCCCAGCCCTAACCGTGACCCGTCCATCTTTGCCCAGGGAGTAAGTTGCCCCTGTTTGCTATCCACCGCGTTTCACGGTGCCCCCGGAGGCCTAAACGCAAGTCACAACCCTGCCCTACGGCTTGGCAGGGGCCGCCTACCGCACTAGACCTGCCTCCCACTCCTTACTCAGAGAAAAGACACCAAGTGCCTCACCTTCCCGAGAACAACACAAGTCCCGTTTTAGGAAAAAAAAAATTTCATTCGCATCTGAGTGAGTCATTCTTTGGTAACTTAATTAGGTGTTGGCTGGCTTGCTGACCATTTTATAGAAACTTCAAATCAACTCTGATCCCCCGGTCAAGGCGATACCCGTAACTGGAATATCAAACCGCAGATTTCCCGACCGTACCACCATGGCCGAAAACACGGAAGCCACCCCCCTTGAACAGACCATCCTGGCATCCCCGACTGGAGGAACACCGAACCCGGACGCCCCCGACCACAGACGAGAGATTTTGACGGCACTGGCGGCTTTGTCACGCAGTGTTGATGCTCGTTTAGCAAGGATTGATCAGCGTTTCAAAGATGTTGACGACCAATTTTCGGGAGTCAACAAGCATTTGGAAGCTCATGATCACGCTTTCCAATGTCTTGATGAGGCTATGGACAAACTTAGCCAGGGTTTGCAAGCTGCCAATGAGCGTTCCACAATCATAGAGCAGCAAATTGAAACCATAAAGGGGCACTCGGCATCCACTACGGAGGGTTTCAATCTCATCCACCAACAATTCCACGGCATCCACCAACAATTCCACGACGTCGATCACCGTTTTGACACCGTCACCGAACGTTTCGCAGGCGTCATCAAGAATTTCGACAACGATGATGTGCGACACGACTCCGTCCTCCAGCGTTTCGAAGACATCTATCAGCGTTTCGATGCCGTCAACCAGACTTTGCTGGGAACAGCCCACAGTTTTGGGGGTATTACCGGGCTCGTTGATGGCCTTACCCAGCAGTTTACTACGGTGAATGACCGCTTGGACCAGATCCACACACGTTTGGAAGCGGCAGAGCAACGTCTAGGCCTAACCAATCATAATTTCCATGAAATTGAATGATGGAGATTTTGGGGGACTCGGATTCAAGGAAGTTAGAGAAGGTGGAGGTATGGGAGAATGACGCAGGAGGGGAAGGGGTGGGGGGATAGATTGCTGTTCTGGCTGTTTTGTATTTGAGCTTGGTTTCTGATGAAATACCCTTTTTTTGCTTTTTTTTTATTTTTTTTTACTTTTTTTTATTTTTTTTATTTTTTTTTCTTTTACTTTCTTTTTTTACTTTTTTTTTACTTTTTTTTTATTTTTTTTACTTTTCTTTGTTTTTTTTGTAATTCCTTGGCTCCTATAATACATCACATGGGGTATAGAGGTGAAGGTTCTGTCAGGTTGAAATTGTTAAGGAGCAGTATAGAGAGGTAGGCGATAGGAACTAGTGCAATTGCTTTTTAGATTGGACCAATGAATAGTACTCGTTTCTCCGAGCCAAGAATGGGCACCTCTTTTAGAATAGCCTCCCCAGATCCATTTATGGTAAAGTCTTGATGCTGCTTTCAGAACGAGTTAAGACACCACCGAGCAGTGGGAATAGATACTGTGAATTCACCAATGCCCCCTCCCCCATCCCCTCCCTAGTAGTAAACTGCCCTATCAGGCATTAAACCTGTTATCACCCCCACAGGCTCGGAATTGCAATAAATTTACATGAAACTTGAAGTTTATGCAAAAAAAACAAGCAACAAGTTCTTGAGGCAAACGCCCCCACTCAGCATATAATGCCTCCTGTACATGCTGCTTTGTTTCTTCACTACTGCCACTGACTTGTCCAATTTCGGAAAAGGATATTTGGATATGCTTGTGGAGAGCAATAATGGCACCACGCATAGCGATGGTAAGGCTCTTTCCCTTTGTCATAACACTATTCATAATACTAATTTCTGAATTTGACACAACCAGGAGAAAGTACTTACATTGTATGAGAACTAGTATTGTTTATGGAATTTTGAGAACCCCCATGGTAGTTTTATCATATGTTGATATCACCCCGCCCGGTTACTGGCATCTTGCATCACTCTCACTGTCTTTCAAATAGCATGATAACTTTACTACTTTTGGGAGCATATGGCCTATTCCCAATTGGGTGCCCATTCTTGGCTCGGAGACACGAGTATACCGGAATGTCTCCCTACATCACATACAAGATCTCTCGCCAGCCTAAATAACTCTTCTTACCACTCCTGGGTTTCTATTATTGAACACCACCGGTACTCCGAGCAACTACCTTGTTGCCCTAACTCCATTGAATGATCCGGAGACTTTCCCGGAGGTGTCCAAGGATTTGTAAAGCTTATAAGTGGGTTGGCAAGCATAATAGACTGTTCTGGAGGTTATGTCATACGAACGTCTTTTAGATTGATATGACAGGTCAAGGGAATAGAACGCACGGGGGAAACAGGGATCGTGATTGGTTACAGAAAGAGGGGCAGACGGAAGCCGGTAGAACCTAGAACAATAAAAGGAAGAGAGGGGTAGAAGGAGAAAGCTGGGTATGACCATTATGAGCGAGAATGGTCAAAAAGCAATGGGACATCCCATAAGGATATATAAAGTGAACTGGTCTCTGGACTGGAAGAGTAAGGAAAGCGAGCACAGAAAAGACGGTCATCGCAGATTCAGAATTGAATTACAACCACCAGTTAAAGGCAGAGAGTTTTCAGTGCAAAAAAGTGACGACGTACGTTCACAATTGGCAAAAACGGTGTGCTGTACTGCTTTGGTGGAAGAGAATGACCTCCCCGCACACTACTACGAATGGGGCAGGCAAATCTTGGCTAAGACCGAGGGGTGCACCGCTAGCACGAAACCAACAACTAGAGGCTCAAGAGTACGACTGTCATTTTATACTGGGTTCGTCAAGTCGGCAAGGAGAACACGTACCACAATTACCCAGACACACGTCACGACCATGCCCTGTAGTGTGGCTTGGCGGTTGTTGCATTCTGATATAAAATGAGCGAGTTCCTACTGTACTCAGGGAAACGACACCAAGTCCTTTACACTCTGCTGAACAAAACAAACGGCCTTTTAGGGAGTTCATTTTTTTTTCTTGGGTATTTTAGTGAGTCATTCTTTGGTAACTTGATTAAGTGCCGGCTGGCTGCTAACTATTTCATAGAATCCTAACACCAACTCTGGTACCCGGGCGCAGCCCACACCCCGGCTTTAATCGCGGATCACAGCTTGCGCGACTTTACTACCATGGCCCAAAATATTGAATCTCTCTCCCCTGGAGAAGCTATCCACACAACCCATGGAGGAAGTGCACAGAGCCTGCCATGCCTCCATTCCAGTGGGGAAATTTTACAGGCCATCGAGGCTTTGTCACAAAGCATAGACAATCGACTTGACAAGGTGATTAAGCGTTTTGATACCATCGACCAGCGTTTTGATCTCATCAATCGCCGTCTCGATGCCCGTAATCAGCACATTGATTCCATCCGGGCCCGTCTTCATGGTATGAACCAGCAACTTGACTCCCTGAATCGCCGGTTGGATGCCTCCGATCGGAGTTTGGATGCCATACATCAGGGTTTTGGTGTCATCAATCGCGCTTTTCATGCAGTCAATCAGCGTTTTGATTCTGTTGAACTGCGTTTTGATGTTATTATTCAGCTATTTGACGCTTTAGATCACCGTTTCGATGCCCGCAATCACCGTTCAGATACTATAGATCAGAACTTGAGATACAGCACCCCCTGTTTGGAAGAAGCGGTGCAGCATTTTGGCGGAGTCGATCACCTTATCCCTCATATGAAATGATGGAGATGGAGAGGGAATCCTTTTTTAGTGAAATTGACGGAGTGGAAGTTTGTACAAAGAATCTAGTGGCACTGCCGGGCTAGGGGGACAGAGTGCCATCCTGGCTGTTTTGATTTTCTAACCTGGAATCTGATGAGATCACGCTCTTTTCTCATTCTATTCCATTCCTCTTAGTATTTTTTGGTTTCTCTAATTTTTTGCCATGTGAAGTAGAGTGGAAGGTTATGTCAAGCTAACAATAATCTGGCTGGTGGGGTGGCGGAAGTGAAATGGAGTAGCTATTTTTTGCATTTGGTGAATGAATGATGGGTGGTCGGGATTAAGCTGCCGTTACAGTTTTGATTTGCGAGACATAAAATAGGAAATTTGAATCGCTATAGAGACAAAATCACGGAGTGGAGACGCAGGAAACTAATGGCCAGGTCTTCCAAACAACCCGGTAGGCAGGTGTGCGCGCCCCCTCCTATCACCTTGCTCCTAAGCATTACTAGACTAACGATTGGCCCGTTTACCAACAGATTGCCCTCTACTGCACCTTGACGGCAACTTCAACCACGGGGGTATTAACAGCCAGCAGTGTGAAGAGTTGAATTCTCACTCCGGCTTTACCTAACCTGCCATCAAGCGTACCGGCTACTGAATCATGCTACCATGAATCAAAAGTTCTACGTCCCACGGTATGAATGTATTCAACTCAATTCCCAGCCCCCTCTCACTTCCCGCCATTTATTACAGTTAAAATCTTGAACCCAACTATCCCCTAAGTACCACCAACAGTGGCTCTTCGCAAGAGAAGGCTATTTCTGCGGTTTCTAGCAGTCCTTCTTCAGTTGCTTCAACACTATTCCCCAATCTGTCACAGCGCCACCAAACCAGAAAAGATAATCGAGGTCTCAATATTTTTATTATCCTGAAAGTGAGATGTAATCCCATCTGGTGGCCATTGGAGAGGGTACAGCCCCTCGCGCGATGGTATCATAGACCGAAGGGTTGCGACAGTTGTATTGCGTTGGTTTCTTTCAGTTTGTGTGTTAGGAGTGTACTCCACTTGCACTTAGTCTACGACAAGCTAGTCCAGAGCAAGTTCGAAAGCTCGCTCCTTCTCTACCACAGCATAGGTTTTTCCCTCCTATGCTCCGCTATGTCCACGCTGCTCATTCAGATTCCCCTACTACCTAAAGTTGCTATCAGCAAGGTGGTCGAAATCTGTACAAAGAAACCAGACATAGCGATTGGAGGAATGACTGGCCCGAGGAATAGCGACGGGAACGACAATATTTGCTGTTGACGGTGTTGCTATCGCACCGCTAGACTTACCTCGAGTTTTGGGTGTCTAACACCCAAAACTTTCAACGATTTAAAATTAGGTAAACACAGATGGCAATGTCAATTGCACAACGTAGGGCGGACGCCGCCTTCAAATCTCACAATACAGATTTCAGAAAATCGAGAGTTAGGTAAACGGGCCCTGGGTGTGTGCAGAGAGCACTAAACCGTGGAGAAGATGTTTTTCCCAGACAACTGGCTGTACAAACTGTCTTTAGATAGAGCACACTACCAATATATCCGTTGAATTCTACAACAGCATCGCTGCCCGGACTAGATAAATTATACATAAGAACCGCATTCCCCCTTTCCAGGTGCCACGGTGTCAATGTTCCTCCTAGTGATCTGTCAATCGTTTAACATAGATTCTTCGTCTCACAATTCCCCAGCCAAGAATTCGTCGGAGATATCCAGATCTTGCTGTACGGGAGAAACTGCCTAGATCATTTGTCTCATTAAAGACCTGTTCTTCTTCATCTGACTACATCTTTACGGCTGGAATCCCATTTTTTTTCTATAATGCGATTCACTTTCCGATGGATTCCCCGGGATTACAGTGTTGTCCGCTGAGGGTTTTAGGAATTCCCTCACATGAATATGCTATAGGGGCACCTGCTTAATGACACCGCCCCCAATTTTATGCATGCATGCTAGATGCCCGAGGGTTTTCGGGGCCACCGGGGCACAGCACCCGATGAACCACGTTTCAGCTAAAGGCTTCGTGCACCAACAGTTCCGTGGGTCTACTGAACTTGACAATTGGCAAAAGACAAATATTGTGCATCAAAGAGTGTATGCAGATTTCCGGTAGAGGGAGAACGTCAAGCCCAGAAATCAATAAAAAAGTCAGTATCGAGTGAAACACCGGTTAGAGCAAATATAAGTATTATTTTATTTGTAGGGAAAACTAGGGGAAGAAGAATAGGTCCCTCTTGTCTTCCGGAGAAGACATCAGTCAGACTTCTAGAAAAATTGAGATCTGTCTGCTACATTCCAGTAGGTAATACCTCCATAGCCGGGTGATTAGTGGTTGATCCACCAACGGCCATGGATGTAGTAGTGGATCGAGCCAAACGGGGGCACATTTGTGATGACATGGATGGTGACAGGACCCCGGAAATGCCAGTTGAGAAGTGCCCCATCAAATGTTTTAGCCCAAGATACAAGACTGGGTGAGTGGTCAGCGAGGCAGCACCCTCAGCGAGGTACGGCAGCTCTTGGTAACAACAATGGAATAGGAGCCTATCTTTATCTTCTCCGCCCACCCCCCTTGGCCAACAACTGTTGCTAGAGACTTGATCCACAAAAGAAGTATTCTCGTTTTATTTGATATTTGAATCAAACTATAGGTCAGCAACAACTCATCTATCTCAAGCGACACACGGCAATATTAACAAGGCATCCTGCCACCAGAATGGCGAAGACCTAGATATGATCCACAAATCGTTAGAATTAGAAATTTTAGTGAACGACTAGAAGAAGGAGCAGGCCAAGCGGGGAGTCCGATCATAGTACCTGTGCCACCTTCAGCAGACAACAGATGTAGAAGGAGCTCCAAGACCAGAAAGAATATCAAGAACTCTCTCATTTGGTCCACCCTTGGTCAGACCTAGCAATGCCCAAGTGAGAACAATCAACCAAGTCCAATAAGGGATAAATAAAGCCCTAGAACGGGTAGCGCCAGGGGGACAGGCGAACAATAAGCGAAAATGAAAAGTACTCGTGCCAAAGTTGCAGCTATGGTGCTGCAACCCCCAAAACTTAACTAGCTCAGCTCAGTTTTTTTTCGGGCACTCCTGCTGAGTGCCCGACAGCTTAACGTCTGTTTGCAGCTCAACATAAGATTGCGGCTCAATGCAATTTTGTGGCTTAGCATAGCTCTATAGTTCAATGTACCTTTGATCTAAATTTTAGTTTACTATGAGTACACCCACAATTTCTCTGCAGTTTATGGAGGAAAAATATCTTAATTTAAGTATTGTTAGTATAAGATACTAAGTTAGGTAGTAGTTACCAGGAATTGAGCTAAGGAACATATGGTGTAAATGATAAGTGGTGTAGAAAGGTTTTAAACTTATGATCAAGATCAAGACAACTAAATTTCTAGCATGTATTTTGTCTTAGTCATTATTACTAAAAAAGTATATAATTATTACTTTGGGTTATCAGACATGGTTAGCTGCAATTGCTATGACCTTTAAATGTTCCATAATATTGTATTTTACAATAGGGTAGGTAAGTGGTAAATAAAGGTTGAGCTACAAAATTGTATTGGGCCACGATGTTATACTGAGCTGCAAACTGATATTAAGTTGTCACGCACTCGGAAGAAGTACCCCCTAGTGGCAAATTTGATACAAATACTCTAAGTAGAGGGCAGAGGAGAAAGAACCTAACTTATAGTCTTTATACCAGTGGTCCAGCTAGTCACTGCTTACAATGATATATATGTATCTAGGTTGTAGATTCAGAGCTGCAATGTAGGCTGTATCTTTGCTTGCAATTTCAGGTACTCTCAAGTGAGTACCTTACACCCTAACATGACTTGGTAGCTTAAGATAACTTTGGGGCTTACCATATATCAGCAAAAAAAGATGCTTGCGTCCTGTGCGTCCAGTGCGTCTGATGCACAGGACGCACTGGACGCAAACCTTTACTCAGGACGCAACGCCGCGGCGCCCGGGCGCCCGAACTCCACGCTTTCTCGTTGCCACAGCCTGCTCCCATCTGGACGTCGCTCCCGACGCCCGCTACGTGGGGACTGTCTATGCCACACCCCCTCATCGTCTCAATCCCCCGGTACCTGAGCACATCGCGCTGTAACTACCTAACTCCTCCTGTTCTCTATCCTGATCCTAATACTGAATCCTCCCCTCTCCTAACTCTGTTAACCGCGCGCCTTGCCGTCTGGACTTGATGCCCCATCTACTTGACAACTCTGGGCGGTTCTGGTGTGTTCGTCCTCCTATCTGGACGTCTACATAGTACTCTTGGTTGATCCGGATATCATGGTATCTGGTTCCAAAATCCTGGCACCCCGTGAATATTTCGTCTATGATCTGGACCACGCCCGGCCCCCATTTCGGTCTGGTGTCATGTTCTCCATGCACATGTCCGGATTGATACACTTTTCTCACAATTTCTACTGTTGGGCCTGGTTCTACTTTCTTCACCTTTGGCTCTTTTACAGTGCACGATTGCCTCGTGAACTTCAAGTTTCATACAAGTAGCTACATGACATCTATTGAGTTTAGTGTCACGTCATCTCTCAGCAATTTATTCCTTATTACATGTATTCCTCCCCCTCGTCAATTCTCCTAAAATACCCTCTCCCCCTCGTCAATTCTCCTGAAGTACCTCCTCCCCCCCCTTTGGATGTCCCCACCCTTCCCTCACACACCCAATGCTGCATAATCGCAACTGGCCCACAGTCCTACGGGGGCCTCTTTCGTGCCTTGTGAATCGCCGAAACTCAACGAGAGTCGTGACACCAGAGATGATCTGTCAATGCCACACTCTAGGGTATCATCCTGGCTGCTTGGATCACAATGTCGGAACGCTAGCGCTGGGCTCCCCGATGTCTGGCCAAAATCAGATGTCACATCAGTGTCTTGCGATAGATTCCAGCGATCGCCGCGTACCAGTCGTGATATCATGGGTGATTCAGTCGCAGTGTAGATCTGCGGGTGGGGCTGCCGGTGCAATTCCCTAGATTCCCGGTTCTCCAATTCCGCCGCAACACCATCCCAGTCATCATCGTAGCCTTCCTGTCGATCTTCTGGACGCCATATTGTTGCTCGACCTTTTGGGTGATAGTCCACCGGATGCCTGCGAGAATCCTGTCCTGTAGCCACGCTGGATATTTCCGCCACATTCGAACCTCCCTCGCAAAGAGGTCTTGCACGGGAGCGACATGTTAGTCGGATCGGTGTCGAACGTAGCATGAAAAGTTTCGGGAGCATCTTACCTCCTACCACATCAGGCTTGAAGTCGCTCGGTTCCACGTAAGCCCCCGTCTGCCACACCCTAAGTCTATGGCAGATTATAGCACAAGTCAAACACACCATAGTGCCGTTGATCTGCGTTATAAAGTTGGGTTCTAGAATACCTCGCATTTTCTTTCCCGCGAAGTACTTGCCATAGATAGCCTCGGCAATCTGAGGCGCAAGGAATCTGAAACTGAGATTCTGTGCACAGTTTAGTCTGAGTTAGCCAGAATCGAAAGGTCTACCAATTCGGCTGCCAGTGACCAACCTCGTACCCGACCGGGTCGCACATAAACCGATCCCCTTCTATGAGATATTCAACTCTGCGCTCGACAGCTGCAGGGTCCTGTGGCAGTTTGTATAACTTTACAATGTTATGCTTCAGATGGTAGACGTATTGTTACCTTACCCCAGGGTGTTTTTGTCGTATCTATCTTTGTTAACAATCTGCAGCGCATCCGGTCATTGATTGCTGACTTACTAGGTTCAAAATATGCTCTGATAGCTCAATATCGGCAGGCTCTGATGTCTTATCCAGCGCCTCGCACCAAATGCTGTGTATCTCGGCCGTCAAAGCAACCACATTTGGCAGTGGGTCAACAAAAAGGGTGTACCGGAGAATCAAAGTCTTGCCCATCTCTAGGATCAGACGTTCAGGTCCGGTCTCAAAATTCCGGCTGGTGGGATTTATGCCCCAGTTCTTCCCCTGTTGAGGTATACCTGGATCAACTGCTGGGCTGGAACTTCAGATAACAGACGAGCTTGCCCACCTGCTATCGGCTGGAGATGAATCACGAGCTAAACTTGATGATGGAAGGATCGTAGGACTGTACGCTCTACCCCGAATTATGCGACTTTGAAGCACTAGCATTTGCCGGATAGGCACGACGTCCTGTGATCCTGACATCATTAAGATCCGAACGATTTTCAAAAGTTCCTGTCCCTGTCTCTTGCCAGATTGTGCTCCCCGAGTCTGCCCTGGTGTGGTGCCATCAGCGATCTCAATATCTTCCAGGTCAGGTCCAATGTCTGGTTCGGATTCCTCGGATACTGGCGTATTTTGGTACTCATCACTGCTATCGTCAGATACATGTACAGGTTCCATATCGAGTTGTGCGTCGTGTCCGGTTTCTAGTTCTGTATATGCCGTGGTCTGTGATGTGTTCTTCCGGGGAGGCTTTTGTGGTCTTGCTACGTGGCTTGCAATTGGCAGTGGAGAAGAACCCGGACGTGATGAACGCTCGCTCGGCCGTGTGCTCGGCGAGCTGCGTGTTTCATTTTGTTGGGTTGCCAGTCTCGATTTTTTGAATGCCGTCGTCCCGGAACCGGCGTTGCGTCTGAGTCCATTCGGGTTACCTACTCCGGGGTTTGGCTGACTGCGGGAGTGGGCCTGAGAATTCCTTTGCATGATGTAATTGTACTTACCTGCAGTATCTTGTACCAAAGTTGGGATTCAAAGTGTAGGAAAGTGGTATTCTAGGTATGAATAAGGGTGGGTAGGCATAGAAGCCTCTTGCGTCCAACGACGTACTGGTTCTCATACCAAAACACTACATTTAAGGGGGTTGGGAAGCACATGGTATCACTTGGTATTGGAGGCAAAGAAGCAGGTACAAAAATGCGTTTTCTGAACTTTCTCGAGACTCTCTCTGAACTTTCTCCAGACTCTCCACGTCCCCCAATCACACTGGCAGCCTGGTGAGATGGCGGTAGAAATGAAACGGGTGCTACCGCTACGAGTTGGACTCTATCTAGCCACAAACAGTGTTGTGTAGCGACATGGATTCTTTTGTAAAACTGTCCATATCTAAAAGGGATTGGTTGAATCTAACCTCACCTCTGGACGCCGAATCCACTAGGCTGGGTGGATGGAAGGATTCCCTCATGTAAACCAATCACAGCAGCGCTCTAGAGGCAAACTCTTGACGCCAAGCTGGAACGGCGATACTGGGCGCCACAGGAACACATTTAAGCTAAAATTTTGATTTCTTGCTAACTAACTAAGAAGACGAGGGCTAACTAAGAATACAAGCCCACGCAAGTGGCAAAGGAAACCCGGACGCCAGAAAAAATGAGGTCTAACAATACACAATGTGGAAGCAAGAAAAGGGGATTAAGAATATGTACAAGATGCAAAAAGGGAAAGGATAAAAAGGGGCTGGAAGCAAGGTAAAAATGATAGCAAAAAAAAGCAAGGAGAAGAAAGAACTCAGCGAAAACTAAAGAAAAGAAAAAAACCTCAAAGACACAAAAGAAAGATCAGGCGTCGGTATTGCGACGTGCTCCGCTGTGGAACAAATGCGTCGGGGTCTGGACTTCGGATTCATCAGAACTGGTCGTATTTTCCCCAGCATCCTGATTCTGGTTCCAACGCACCACTCTGTCCCGTGCCTCTGGGCTTGCAGCCCCGACGCCCCCCTTCGTCACGGTCTCCTGTATCCTGTCACCACTCCCCTCACATGCTCACCTCCGGTACCCACTGGCCCCTCGGTTCAACGTCTGGATCACGTCCCTCCATTGCTACTGCAAAACCGTCGCTCTGATCACAGCGCTCGCAGCCTTGCGTCTGCTTCACCACCTGACGCTCTGCCCTGCCCTCCATCCTCAGGATTCCTGCCCTGTGCCCCCCTCTGTCACCGGGATATCCGGACGACGTCCTATGGTAGCCAACCCTCCTTTCGAACCCCTACGATGAGCTCCTAGTGTCACCCCCTCCTGACACTCCCCTCCTGGCTTCTTTCTCCAGATTCCCTCTTGGCATCGCGCGACATGCCTACAATCCGTCCAGTTCCTCCTGCCTACTCTCGCCACTTCGGGATAACATCTGACTCGAAACGGAACCCTCGCTTCACTCCCGATTACGCTCTGCTATCTTGTCTGCTGGTGACGATCCGTATGAGTGCCTCCCTACTTTGCTGCAACGTTCATATCCAGCCGATGGACATCGGAGCCCGCCTCGCATCCCAAATCCACGATATCGACCACCCCTCGCGGGCAAGCATGTCATGGTCCGTCACAGCGGCTTTGCGGATCCTCCGGCAGACCCTTGATTTCTAGCACTTTGTCTTAATCATATCCTATTATTTCTATGTACAGGTTGCTATCTAGAGACCATTATTCTATGCCCATATTGCCTGTTTGTGGTAGGAGGATTCGCGTCTGGTCTTAGAAGTTCTGAGTCTTGCATAATCAATGCGTCTGTACGACGTTTGTCAATATATTTTATTGAACGTCCTTAAATCAATGTGACTGTTGACCAGCCATCACCCTTCAGGCTCCAGAACCAGAGAGGCTTGCCCAAGGATCGTGCCTATTTCCACTATGGTAAACCTTCTCGCATCGGGTCTAAGCTGAACGGTAACAAGATCGTGTAATTCTGACAGATGCCCAGAGTTAACTGCACTCAATATTTGAACACAAGCGAGTCGATGTATTGTCTTCTGGCGCCTACAATCTCGCAGTTTGAAGAGTACCTTGAGCTTTCCCAGAAGATGGCCGTGGAGCACACCATACATTTGCTCCCCACCTGCCTGGACCCAAACCCAATCATTTCGACTAGCCTGGTTTCGAAAAAGCCCGGATTCCGTAGATCTTACGGGGTTGATGTCGTAAATATCGGTTTCCTGAAAGGCGGGAACTGGGATTTCGAGTTGCGTCAGTAGTTCAACAGGAAGGAGTTGAAGTATAGCAGGCTCATCGGGAAGGCGACGCTCTATGGACAGCGACTGGCGGCTATAGCAGATCAATTCGGTACTCATGTTTTCGGTGCCAGTGGTGATACTCAGGACATTGCAAAATTCGACTAGACATGCAACATCACCACGGTGCCCCTTCAGGACTCGAGGACGGGACTCAGCCCCCGGTGCAGGTCCGGTACCGGTTTGGTTCAAAAGGTCGACAACGTCTGCAGAAATATGAGCTCCTTGGCGTCTTAGTGAATCTAGGTTCAAAAGCCTCATTCGGATCGCGTGTTGTCAGCTATAGCTGGTCAGAATCTGACTGCAGGGGTCGTTTTAGTTCGATCGTCGCCATCCGTCCTTAATCTGATCGTTATGCGCCAGTTCCCCAAATTCAGTTGAATACATAGGAATATTTCCAAACTGGTATATGTGATCACAGAAGTGAGATAGCAGATGCATCTTGATGAAGTTGAAATGACATTTTGACTGAATCAATTCCATTCGTTGCTTGTCCTCATGCTGGCGATGCTGCTCACGTATTTTCTGTACCTTTGACCTGGCGTGAGATTCATTCAACTGAGCTTGCTGATGCCGTATCCCCCAGACCTGATCCTTAAGTTCGGCTCGTGTCTGTTTTAATATTCGAAATTATAAGAAGATATCCTTCTTGGCCTGAAACCTGTGGAGATATTGTTCCATATAACCTGTCGTCTCTGCTGTATGACTTTTATATTCTGCCATCAAACTGAAATCCAGTAATGACCCAATGGAAGCAAGCCCACGTTTGAAAGGTAGCTGTTGCCCACCATCCGGCAGTCTCAACACCACAGCCAAAACTGCTAAAAGACATCTCCTCAAATTCCTCATCTCTTTCCCTTGCCACTGCGTAACCTCATGGTAAGCTTTTTTGGGAACAAAGAATCCGGGGTACGGCGGCAAAGACTTCCAAGCATTATCAAATGCTTGCAGTCACCCATGTTTCTTGAGAAATCCTTGAACCCAATCCATCATGTGCTCAAACAGTTCCAGGTAAATTGTATGAAGGAGATCAGGCTGGTGCAAGTCTGGCGCAGACACCCATCGGAGCCCCTAGAAAACATTCCGCCCAATCTTGACACCCAGGGCGTCAAGTGTGGGGTGGGTCATATCTGAATCTGACATCTCCGGCTTGTCGCGACGTTGCGGCTCGAGTTCCTCGTATGTCGCATCATCTTGTGACTGATATGCCGTGTTCGTGTTGGCACCTAGCTGGTGTGGATGAACGTCACATTTAGGACAGGCGTTGGATTTTATTCCATGAAGGGTGACGCTTTCCACATGGTCCGCAATCCACGCAGCCAATATCGGGAAGCACCTCCGGACGTTCTCATCCGCAGAGTCAATTGGGACGCCATCGCATGTAGTGTCTTGGAAGCACTCAAATAACAGTTCGAATACGCCTTTAAGGGTGTCGGTATTGATTTCTCTCTAGGATCTGTTTGCTGAAGCCGACTGGGGCCACTTAGGAGGGACTGGTAGGAGCGCAAGAAGGAGGATAGCCATCGATCCGGGCCTGTTATGCCTAGTCGACGCAAGATTTCCTATCGTAACGTACACCGGCCAGGCCTTCTTGTCACCAGAGACGTTGGTGAGATGGGTCTGATCAGACATCCCGATAATTGGAACAACCTTGGCACCATGTGGAAGAGTTTCCTGTCATAGGTTAGCCAGATCTTTAGTCAAAAGGTGAAAGAAAGTGGTACAGTACTTGAACTTCCCACCACCAGTCTGCGGTATGCATTTTGGCATATACTCCCTGTCTATTGTGATCGTATTCACGTTGCGGTGCGTAAATATGATCTTCTCTATAGGTCATCTGACGGAGAAGATATCGGACACAGTCTAGAAGGTTACGGTTGAAGAAAGGTAATGTTCTCATGCCATCATCCGCTTCCCCTTCGTACCATCGCAGATATGGCCCATATGGATCCAGTATACGGAGGTGGTTCTCGAGTGCATGCATTGAATGGTAGTCAACCGATGCCGAATTACCAAGGCCACTTGAAAAGAACTCGTTGATACGCGACTTGGATACTTTGCTGTGAATAAACCAAGACGCAAGTTTGAAATCGTGCGCACACGCGAATGGAGCCCATGGGTCCTCCGCTAGATTGTGGTTTTCTTGTTCAAATCCCTTCACCTCTCCAATGGATTCCCCAGCGCCAGGAAAAGTAGCCAGTTCGCTGGGCGCTGAGGACGCGTCAAACAGAGCGCGTGATTCCACACAGGACTCCTCTGTAACCTCCGGATTCAACAAGTCAGATAAGTAATCCATAAAATCACCCTCCAACTCATAGTTGGAATGCGTCTGATCCATCTGGTGGAAAGCGTGATGGTGGCGTAAGGGGTTAGATTCACTCTGGCGAAATGGAGCGTCTGAGGTGGTTGACGGTGTGGCCGATGTGAAAAGAATGGGTAGATTGGCATGGGCGCTGCGCAGGTGTTTCTGGTAAGGGCCTGCCCGGGCGCATTTGCGGCGACAATAAGAACATTTGATAGGGATTATGGGAGCGAGTGCTGCCGAATTTTTGAAGTGCAACACAAGTATTCAGACGTGAGCAGGATGCTCCAGTTTTGTTGGGTGGTTCGGGGGAGCTAGGTCGCGGCGTCCCCCAAAGAGAGCTATAGTCAAAGGGGTTTAGCGCATGCCCTGGGTATCTGACTCGCCCATAGGTTCGAGTTTGTTTTTATGTATCCAGTTCCATTAGTACTAATAATTTGTTTTCCAATTTTGAAGAGTCGCTGGACATACTAAGTTTATAATCTTGAAAGAGAGGCTGGCTCTGATGTCGGCATCGTTCCAAGTTCCCATTGCTGTATTGATCATATTGAAAATTGTTCCTGATGACTCGGATGTCAGGAACCGCGATATATAAATGGAGGATCAAGAACGCAGGAGTCTGATACCAGAAAGACTTTCCACAAGATACACTATCCACAATGCCCATCATATCCATACCCCGAAAAGTTCAGATGAAGACGAAATGGCTCAAAACAATAATGTACAATAGGTCTACATGGTGAATATGACCAAGGGAAAGAAAGCTCCAGCCGGACCTGCACAGGCCTATCAGCTTCCTGCTGTAGCTCTCGCTAGTGCAATTTCAGCTCAGCGCCCTGGAAATCGCAAAATCTCAGAATATAAGGCATCTCTTAACTTCACGCCCAATCGGAATGGCAGAATGCAGTACGGCGCATGGCGGAAAACCGTCAAAGATCAGATGTCAGCCAGGCACTATGCGAATATTCATACTTTCCAGAATGCTGATTTTTGTAACATCTTCGACAGCATGAGGAGGCTGCGCCCAGCCTGCGATTGCCTTGTAACCGCACAGGCGAATAATGACATACCTATGATTCGGGAGATCGATAAAACTATTATTCAACTTGTTAGAGACTCAGGAAAGAAGTTCACAACTACCTTCTGGGTAAAGGTGGGGGTCCGGAGCCTCCGGTCGGTCCAGTAATTGTTCCAGGGCATAGCATTGTTGATGCAATCTTACTGCCTCCTGGGGCCCCTGCGCATTGGGATCCTGCATTGCCTGCGCCCAACGCGGATCCAGCTCCCCAGGGGGTGGGGGCGAATGCACCTCAGGTTTCGGTGCCCGAAGGAGGCCCAGGTGAAGACAATGACCCGAATCTGAGCCAAGTTGGTGATGATGGCCAGGCCCCGGTCTCCGGTAGTGACAATGGTGAGAATCAGGGTTCGGCGGACAATGATCATGACCCCTATGGCGTAGACACGGGTGGCGGAACGGGTCAGAATCTCGGCCCTGCTGCCGTGGATGGTCTGAATGAGCGCCTAGCCGCCAACGATGGCTAGGACCAAAGAGAGGCTACTGAGAGTGGTCAGAATCCCTGCCCGGGAGAAGAGGATCGTGAGAATGCACCCCAGGCTAGTGGTGTTGGACAGGTCCAACCAGCACGTCCTGCCAACGCGGTTTTATCTTACAACTTGCCAACAGGTTAGCTTATTTCTAAAGATTCATGTAAATTGTAGTTTGCACTTCCTGACTGCGAAAACCTAGACTGGAGCGCGCTGCTTGGGCAGCCTCGTGCGGTGCGTATTGTTTGGGTCCGGCCATCAAGACGTGGTCAGGGTTTGCATGGGAACGAAAGGAGGGAAGTGCAAGCCGCTCCAAACTACCTCTCTCTTTTCTGGCGCCCTCCCCACATCTATGGAACCAAATTTGGTGAGCTAGATTCCTATGATATCCAAGGATTGTGCACGATGATTGTGAGACGGGTGCCTCAGCGACGGTTTCGCTACATCAGGGGCCCAACTGGAGTAGGGCGCAGGAAGCTCGGTGCGTTTACGAAGGAACTGCTATCTTCAGCGGACATTCTCTTCATCAACAATGATGAACCGGTACCTGCCTGGCTACTATCAAATCCAGTTCTGGAGGACCCTCTGGATCTATTAGTAGATTGTTATCGTGATGCAGGCGACGCGAGATCCCAAATACCACCATTGAGGGGGGAAACTTACCTTCCCGAAAATGTGGCATCCAACTGGGGCAGGGACGGAGGGGCACCCATTGGTCAGATGCATTTCAGGAACCCCGGAAGGGATGCCGGAGCAGAAGAACATCGCGGTAATAACCTGGTAAAGGTGCCCAATCAGGACATGTCAACGGGAGTCTGGCAGTTGGGATTTAGTCCAGACGTCGAGAGATCTGGATATGAGCGCAGCAGTGAGAGCCTGCAAAATGCTGACCCAGATTCCGAATCAAACTCGCAAGATCTCGCTCAATTCTTCAATAAAGGTCTGCCGTTGCAACTGAAAAGATGGAGTCTCGTGAATAGAGAATGATCGCCGGGTTTTCTGCCTCCTGCGCCAGCTGACAAAAACAAATGGAAACCCAGCCCTTCAGTTCACATTGAGAACCTGGAGCTGCCGAAGACGAAAAGGCTCCACTTGTGGTGATAAGGTGCAATAGTTGCAACTCCAGGCGCACACTGGCCGATAGCGTCGCTTGGGTTAGGGTTTGAACTCATCGTGACGTTGGGGTCCACATCTACGAGTACTCGCGTAGAGGACCTCTTAGCTCATGTTGCAGCTTAAAAGCTTAATTTAGTGTCTTCACGATGATAAGGGTCAATTTAGCTAGTCTACCATCATTTGATTTAGAGGAATTTGCATGAATTTACATAAAGTGTATGTTAAGAGAAAAACCTGTCTGACATAGGTGGACGTCTTAGTGAGGCCTACATATACACTCACGCATACGCTTTGACTTACGGGAGTGATGATGACGGGGAGATACGGTGGGGTTATAAGAACGCCCTCTTCCACCCCAGGCTTCTTCCCTCGTTTCCTCTCGCCTCCACACCACGCTCAAGTTTCCTCATTCGCCTGTCGACACACCACCCTCGGCTGTCCTACCTAACCTCCCCCATCCGGAACGTAGCCCCCACACATTAAGGTTGCTTTTTTTCGTTTTCGGCCCCTCGTGCCCAGTGTCAATTGTCCAGCTTTTTTTCTACTTTGCCCCGGGCATACAAACCTCTCCGGTGTCCCCTCCCCTGGCATTCGAAAATGCCACCCAAAACTGCGCAAACTGCCCTTGGGCCCGGGAAGTATGTATCTCCTATCAAACTAGTTATATCTGACCAATATTGCTCTCTCTATGTTCGTCAGACATCCAGCGAGTCAACCAGAATATACCGAGGGATCAGCCAAATGGAGAAAGGTACTCCCCCGGGCAGCTGCCGTCGCTGGTGCCAGTCGTGCAGGACCCCACAAAAAACCAGAATTCGAACCGGACGTTGAAGATTCAAAGTCAGTGAAAGAGCGCCAATCCATGTACTGGGAGACTAGAAACTCACATGTCTTAACTAGGGGACGCTATGGGGAGATTTCGTATGCAAAAGGTTGGTGTGGCTTCGCCCACCCCCGCCGCCTGACCAAGCTGTACAAGTCCTAGTGAGAGCATATAAAAGGCTATATCACAACTCGGGGTTGGGACCCGACGAGCCTGAGTGAGGCCCAGCTGGACTTGGTGACTTCTTTCGCCCACTCGCTTCCCCCAGTGGCCGGCCGCATCAAAGAAATTGAAGCCAGGTACTGCCCCGGCAGTGTTGTGGAACTCATTCGTCAGATGAAGATCTTGGCCAAGGACACGGCCAAGAAACTTCAGATGATGAACCAGGGTCGCAACACGGGGGATGATGGTGGTGGCGACGTAATTGGACGTATAAGTAAGTATTATGCGCTATGTGTCTTGAACAATCACAGTACTAACAAATATTCCTGGTGGCCAAACCTGACTGGTCCTCTCCTTACTGCCCACCGGTGGTAAAGATCCACGTCGTTCGCCGAAACGGGTGCTCCCCCTGGCTAGCATCCACTCTTGGACCTCTCCTGGCACTCTCCTGACGGCGATCAGGTAGTGGCATGGGTTGTGCTAGAATCTCCGGGCATAATGGAAGTCCTCCAAATGATCAAGGCGCAACGTGTGGAGAAGGAGGTTGGGTACCGCAGGTACCTGATCAGTGCGACAGGTCAGGGCGCACGGTCAGTGCGTCTGGAACCCTGAAACCCTCTCTCTCTCTGATCTCATCTTCTTACATAGAGATGAGGACGTCGGTGTTTGGCTCCTTGTGAACCAGCAGGACGGCAAAGAACCCCTTGACCTCATGGTCCTGGAGTCACATCAGGGGGAGGGAGAGGAGGACGGCGACCAGACGCCTGAGCCAGCTGGTCGCCGATAGCCCTTTTTTGACAGAAATGTCTGGGATCGCTATCCGCTGGCTCAAGGTACCTGGGGGGCCATGCGAGATGAGGAGGCCGATAGCGAAGATGAGAGGCCCGAGGATGAGGACGAGGACGAGGATATGACGCCACCGGGCGTAAGAGATGTGGTCGTTGTCTTTGACTTGACTGTGGTATGATTTAAAAGTTGACGTACTTTCAGATATGAACATTAGGGCTAATTACAAACAGAGGACGAAGAAAGCGGTGCCCGTCAATCTCTGACGGCAGCACCCTCTGGGAGCCAGTTTTCCGCCGCATCAGGTGCGCAGTCGGTCGGCCCTTCTGTAGTGAAAGTTCCGCCACTGAACAAGGATGCCCCTCTCCCAGGCAAACCTGCATACCAGCACTGTCGCCCCACCCCAACGCCAGAACCAACCCCTCCCCCGCCAGAACCCGTATCCT
>LN891054.1:0-21577 GCA_900010015.1 Tuber aestivum
CGTGGACAGCCAGAAGTATGAGGTTCACATATATTGTCTTGGGGATGCAACAGATAGCCATGGAGAGAAAGTAACTACCGTCTTGTTGGAAGGGGGTGAGGATCCCGTTGGATATGGACTCGATGGTTGGGCAAGGGATGCGTTTGGAAACAAGACGATCCACCGTTATTGCTATTGGGATAGACCTGGCATGGGTTTCAGCGAAAACGCTCCCAGTCCTCTATCGGCGGGCATGGCTGTGGATGCTTTTTCGGAGGCGCTCTCGAGGGCCGATGAAACTGGACCCTGGATCCTGGTTTCCCATGGTGTTGGAGGGTAATTGCCTCTTCTCTTTCGCTATCGGAATGATTTCTAACTAACAGCTGAGTAGTATCTATTCCCGTATCTTTGCCTCCCGCCACGCCACAGAGATAAAGGGCTTGCTCCTAATTGACACCCTTCCCGAGTCTCAGCTTGAGCGTATAGCATCTGCTGGCCGAGGCTTCGTTCTGTGGCTACGTGGAATCCTGAGCCCCCTCGGAATTGATCGTTTGATGGGAGCGATTTTCAGAGGACGTTCACGCAAGGATCGTGTGGTCGGCCGGTCTGCCCATCAAAATCCCAAACAGATCAAAGCAAAACTTCAGGAAAACCTTGTAGCAACAACCCTAACGAGGAACGAAGCCGTTGCTGCACGCGCCATCCTACCGAGAGATATCCCCCTTGTGGTCGCGAGCTCTGGGAAAGCTGTAAAGGCGGACAAAAGATGGGATGATGGTCAGAGAGAGTTGACCGAGCTGACAGACAACTTGGTAGCCTGGGATGTTGTGGACCATTCGCCGCACAAAGTTTGGAATGACCCCCATGGGCGCGCGCTTCTGGAGAAGAGAGTGGGCGAGCTGGTGCACCGGAAATAAGCACATATGAATACCGGTAGCTGTTGATCGGTTCTAATTGCATAATAATACCTTGCGTAGCCATCTTTTTGTTTATTTTTATTTCCCTATCCTTCTCCCCTTTACCTTCCCCTTGATTACCTAATTGATTGGAGCGAGCTGCATGTGATTGGCATTATAATCTGGAAATGTATGAGGGTTTCTGCTCGGCCGGTGCCGCACTGTACTGTACTCGAGTAGTGCCCAGGTGTTGCTTTGAATATGGAGGGAAAAAATTAGCGTCACATCAATCCCAACGACTGAAAAGTCAATGCGCAGAACATTATTTTGATACCGTATTTTTAAAGCTTTTTGCCTAGCAATGGGTTTAGTTGTTGTTTGCTGCCACCCCACCGTGAATACGGCACAGTAGTCTACCTGTTAGCGGGATCCAACGTGCCCACTGGGTTTTGGGAGTTCTACGTACGGTACTCCGACCCGGCCTTCTTGGTGGCTAGAGCACGCGCTGTCACTCGGTAAGCCAGCTCGCGTCGCCAGAGGTGGCAATCCCGCATAGGGCGTTAAACAGTTGTAGGATATCAACAAAACATAGTTCATTTGGCTTGAGTTAGATTTCCTTATCGTGCGAAAGCCATGTCAGAGGCTTCGGAGCGAACGGATATCCTGGATTCCAGGTCAGTCACGAGGCTCCCGTGGTTGAACGGCCTGGAGTTCACCGGAACTTGGTTGTCGTGAGCTACTGGTGAGTCGATACCAAGCGGGCAGGAAGGCCAAGAGGTGATAGCGACCAAATCAGCAGGTACTGTACGGTACAAGATGCCAATCCAGAAAATTCGGCATCCCAAAGCACTCAGCCAGCCCACAAGAGCCGAGTTAGAACCGGCGGTAGCCGCTGCATACTCTCGACGCCGTGGACAACTTTTGCCCCAGTGCTAAGCTCCGTACCAAACCCCACGGCCGGGCAGACAGAGAGCTCTCCTTGTTTTCGCGTGGGGCGAGTTGTATGATAGGCATTACCCGGACAGGTCCGCTCGGAGGCGGAGGAAGGGGTGGGGAAGCTCCCCCTTGGTTTACACTACTAGTATCATAGACCACAGGCACTGTACTGTACTGCACTGTACGAGTACTGTACTGTACCATACGACGCTACAAGTACTGTACGGTACTCGACTACAACGGCAACGCCAGCTTTCCGGCTTTCATCCACCCCTCCCCCCAACTTACAACCCTCCAAGTTAGTTCACTCATCTCACCTTTATCATCCTACTAGCTCCCAGTAGGACCCCGAATACTGTAAGAGAGAAAAGACAATTTCCTTCCTTCCTTCTATCCATCCCTCAATTCCACCTTTACCCCGCTTCCCCTTCTTCTCAATACACTTCTCGAGCACCTAATTGTCATCCCTGTGGGCTTTGAATTCATTCACCCGTCAGCACTAAACTGCTCCTGTGTCCCTACTCCCTTCCCCCCTGCCTCGCCTCTCTGCCTCCCCACCTCCCCAAATACATCAGCTATGGCATCACGAATATTCACCCGCACACTCCTCACAGCTAGACCCCGCATCTCCAACACCGCAATCCGCCCACCCCAGAGCCTAGAATACCTGATGGCAACCAAGAAGTACGCTCTCCATGGCTCAGCCAGATACTCCAGCGCAGTGTCCTACATAACGAACCACGACAAAATCGCCTCTCCCGTCGACACAAAGTATTTTGTTGACAACCAATTCCTCGACTCGAAGACTACGGAATGGATAGACCTGCACGACCCCGCGACCAACAACCTTGTCACCAGGGTGCCGCAATCCACCGATGAGGAATTGAAGGCTGCGGTGGACTCTGCTGCCAAGGCGTTTCCGGGGTGGAAGGCTACTAGTTTACTCGCCAGGCAGCAGGTGATGTTCAGATTTGTCGCCTTGATTCGCGAGAACTGGGATAGGCTTGCGGCTAGTATCACGCTTGAGCAGGGGAAGACTTTTGCGGATGCTAAGGGGGATGTGCTGCGGGGGTTGCAGGTCGCTGAGGTGTGTGTTTTTGCTCCGATCGTGTTGACTTGTAGCTCCGCTGACCACATACGGTGGAGACCGCTTGCGGTATCACCACTCAATTGACTGGTGAGGTGCTTGAGGTCGCCAAGGATATGGAGACCAGAAGCTATAGAGAGCCTTTGGGGATTGTTTCGGCAATTTGTCCTTTTAGTAAGTCTACCCCTGGCGTCTGCATGAGCACCCCGTGCTAACCCGGAAGGCAGACTTCCCAGCAATGTAAGAGTTTTATTCGGGATTGTCACGATTGAGGCTAACTGCTGTTTAGGATTCCTCTGTGGTGTATACCTCTTGCCACGGCCACTGGCAACTGCTTGATCCTCAAACCTTCCGAGAGAGAGTAAGCTGTCTTGTCGTTTACTCCAATTTGAAATCACAACTAACAGAGTACAGTCCCGGTGCTGCTATGGTTCTCGCAGAGCTTGCCAAGGAAGCTGGCCTACCAGAGGGTGTTCTGAACATCGTTCACGGCGCCGCCAAGACCGTTAATTTTATCATTGATGAGCCCAGAATCAAGGCTATCAGCTTCGTCGGTAGTGACAAAGCAGGAAAGTACATCTACACTCGTGGATCTGAACAAGGAAAGCGTGTGCAGGCAAACCTTGGAGCAAAGAACCATGCATGGTATGCTCCCGGATCAGCCGTGGCAAATTGAATGCTAAATGTGTTCTCAGCATCATGCCCGATGCGAACAGAAACGCTACCGTTAATGCTCTGGTGGGCGCCGCGTTCGGAGCTGCCGGACAACGCTGCATGGCACTTTCCGCCTTAGTGCTTGTTGGAGAGGCGCAGGAGTGGCTGTCGGATGTAGTGGAACAGGCGAAGAAGCTTAAAGTCAACGCAGGTTTTGAGGAGGGTGCCGATCTTGGACCGGTCATTTCAAAGAACTCTAAGGAGAGAATCGAGAGCCTTATCCAGAGCGCTGTTGACGATGGCGCCACATTGCTATTGGATGGCAGAGGATACAAGCCCGAGAAATATCCCAACGGAAACTTTGTATGTGATTAAACTTGACCGTGCTGACGCATCGCTAACTCGTTCCAGATTGCGCCAACAATCATTTCCAACGTCAAGCCCCACATGAAGTGCTATACTGAGGAAATATTCGGCCCGGTTCTTGTGTGCATGAACGTTGACACACTCGAGGATGCCATTGACCTTATCAATGCCAACAAATACGGTAACGGGGTCGCTATCTTCACCAACAGCGGGGCTACCGCAGCCAGGTTCCAGCGCGACATTGAGGCCGGTCAAGTTGGAATCAACACCCCTATTCCCGTTCCGTTGCCCATGTTCTCTTTCACCGGAAACAAGGGGTCCGTTGCGGGACAGGGTGGAAATTACTTTTATGGGAAGTCAGGACTCAACTTTTACACCCAGTTGAAGACTGTTACCGCGTGCGTGCACCCGATACCCTTAGCCCTTCGAAGGGCGACACTAACTGACATGTATGCTAGATTGTGGAGAAGCTCCGACGCAATCTCGACCAAGGCTTCCACAGCCATGCCCACCCATTCATAAGGTAACTTTTCTGTTGTATCTTTGGTGGTCCCTGGAGGTCATGCGCATCCCTCTGCTTTGTTTTGCATATCGACGGGGGGCCTTTCCCCTACATTCTAAGGCAATAAACTGGTGTTTTTTTTTTCTTGTAGAGGCGATAGTTTCTCGGCGGTAATATGAAATGAAACTGAGTTCCTTCTTTCCTTCAGAAGACAGTAACCGCCCCCTCCGAGTCTCACAAGTATTATGCTGCTCTAGTAGGCTGAGATGCCGCGTGATTGATATCGGGTAGACTAGCTTTTGTGCAACACTATCGAGCACCTACTCGAGTAGAAGGGGACGGCAAAGGTTACGACCAAAGTGCGCGGACTGCTTGTGGAACGCGAATAGGCGGTATTGATGGTGTACTTGAAGCCACTCCTTTCAGAACCTTACAAGACGAGACTCCTATGCTGGCCTGCGAGCGTGCACATCAGCATCCGAAGCTGTTAGGGCCAAACACCGTTCCAGTGCGGTATCCCATCCTCCCTATCGTTTTATAGACTACAAGATACTCGTACTCGTATATATATATATGAATATACTCGGCCCAGGGCCGTAGGCGAGGTCCGACAACAAGCACATGACCGGGCCCGTTTGACAATACCTTCCTCAGAAATATACTTGTAATGTCACTTGCGGCCCCCGACGTCGGCGAGGTAATCGACCATCGAGCATCGAGCATCGGGGCCATTGCCACACTCCATCCTCCTCTCCCGCCCCCTCTCCCCCCAACATCAGATCCCGACCGCAAACTCGTACGACCTCGTGCGCGTCTGTCCAATCGCGGCGCACGAGCCAGACAGGGCATGCGAAAGATGATGGGGAGGATCACGCCCAATAAGCCAAAAGTGGGATGATAATGGTCTGCTCGCTTGACAGGTCGGTATCTGTCATTGAAATTCCTTTTTTTTTTTTTCACTTTCTTTCATAACATATCCCTAGTCGTTTGTGTAAATAGGGAGTGGAGGTGGGGGGGGGGGGGCTTATCGCATGGTAAGGTTTTAGATAGGGATGTTCTAGTACTGCATCGTTTATGGTAATGTTCCTAGATGCCTAGATGCGTGACATGACGTGATACCACATCATGTGGGGGGGAGGTGAGAAGCAAAGGTTAAAAATGCGAGGGTTCCTTCCCCCTGAGCAGCGCTTCGCTTTACTCTACTTTTTACTACTGCTTCTTTTTTTTTGGTCTTCGAAGCCCTACAGCATCATAGTAAACGCTACAGTACAGTACATCTACCACCAGCAACATAAACATGACCACAGAAGGCGTCTCCCACGGCCGCGGCGGTACTTCCCCTCCTCTCCTCTCCCCATCCCCCTTCCTCTTCCTCTTCCACAGCGCTGTTAAACCAAATTACAGGCACGGGCAACATTGGCCCCGACGACACAACCTACGTTGATGGCGAAATCCGCCGTGAAGGCGACCCCACCGCTACCGGCGGCGCCTATAGCTCGGGTGTAGATGCCCCCACCCCCCTCTCTTCCTCCTCCTCCTCCTCCTCCCGCTTCCTCCCTTGCTAACTTCCAACAGCGCGGCGGCGCCGGCAATATAGGCAGCCCGCATCAGCACCCGGTGAGGGCAAGCATGGATGAGGAAGTAGTGCCTAACGTGGCAAAGGTGGGGGGGCACGATGGTGAGCCCTTTCACAGTGGGCGGGGAGGGGAGGGGAACGTGCGGTTGCCGGAGGGGACGGGGAAGAAGGGGGGAGCGGCAGGGGGGAGTAAAGGGTTGATGGAGAGGATCATGAAGTTTTGGGGGAGAAAGTAGCTGAGTGTTGGGTTAAGTTAGTGGATGGTGGTATTATGATATGATACGGGGAGGAGGTGGTTTAATGGGTGATGATGGGGGGAGTGGGTCGTCGTTTTTGCAAGAAGGGGGGGTTTTTCCTTTCTCTTTTTTCTTTCTTCCTTTCTTTCTTCTCTACGGTACCTTACCGGTATTGGAGGGAGTGAGGGTGGATTATTGATGTCTTTTTTTTTTTCTTTTTCTTTCCTGCTTTTCTTTTATTCTCTCGAGTACCCGTATCCATTCACAGCACCGAGCGCCCGTCACGATTATGCCCCGAAATTCATATATATTCTCCGATACGGTATGTTATCGCACAGCGCGGTGCGTCAGCCAGCTCGACCGATAACTCGCCAACCCTGTCAACTTACGCGACGCTTTTGGGGACTCCCGCGCCTTATCTCGGCGGCTGCCGGCGAGGTCGCTCTGGCAATCGGGGTATTGTACGATACCGGTATGGCATGGCGTTGCCGAGCACGGAGTTGGCCGCCTGGGCACGCGCGAGGAAATCGAGTGATAAGCAAGGTCGAGTTTTCGTTTGGGGGTGGTAATACGAGTTTTTTTTTTTCAAGTTTAAAGTACTAGTACGGTACATGCTGTTTCAATTCGATAATCTAGGTGAATACAAGTAATAGTGGAAGAAGAATATCGGTATCGGTAGCAGCTCTCTCGGTTTTCCTGTTTTTTAAAAAGGAAATTTAATTTTTTTTAACTCTTCTTCTTACTCTCGGTGATAGGGTAGGGGGTGTAGCCTTTTTCCTCGTGCCGGCCATCCCTTGAGAGATCGAGTGCATATTGGTGGTTTCGCTCGATAGTATGGAATTATGGCCGCGGTAGAGGTTAATGATCCGGCGGCTACTTATACATATCCGAAACCTTCGGCGGCAGCACCAACCCTGATCGGTCATTCCGTTTGTAGAACTCTACCAACTGTTCCCAGCAATACCATACCTCATTCATTAGCCCTTTCTCCTTGCTATCCCCACCCCCCTCCTCCACGGAGGGAAGGAGAAGGGAAAGTGAAGGGGGAAAGAAAAAAACTCACAGTCCCCGCCGTCTTCCCCGGCGCATCCTCGTGCAAAAAGTGGCCCACCTCTGGCAGCACAACGAGCTGGTACTTCCCTTGCATCTGACCAATGATCAATTCCCGATCCAGCCTATCCGTCCCCGCCAGAATGAGTAACTTGCCCCCCCGGGCTTCCAGAAACTTCTTGCTGAGTCCCACGAACCAGCCTTGCCAGAATGGCTGCGTCTTTGCCAGGTCGGTGCGCCAGCGCCAGGGACGTGGGGGGGAGGAATCTTCTGATGATTCGGGCTGTGCTGTGTCGGTGAGGAGGAGGAGGGCGGGGACGGAGATGCGGGCCGAGGTTGGGTTTCGGATTGTTCTTGAGCGAGTGCTGGGATGGTGGGTCAACTTTTGGATGAGGTATGTAGGAGGAAGAGAGAGGGGAGGGGGGGTGGGACGAACTGCCATTCGATCCCTTGTGCTAGTGAGGTAAACCCCGAAGGTCTTGTAGAGAGGTATGTTTGCATACTCTGCAAAGCGTCGATAGCACTTCCCTCCACAACATCCAAAACCACATACCCGAGCACATTCCCACCCAGCTTTCCGCCCATCGCTACATCAGCTACCACGGCTCCGCCGAGGGAGTGTCCCACGAGGACTAAATCCGGCATCTTCCCCCATCCGCATTTCTCCTTCACTAGCTCCACGGCCGTGACAAAGTCTTGTGAAAGGATGGGTAAGCTGAGGTCCCCGTCGTTGGGAGTCTTGGTCTCGCCGTGCCCGCGGGAGTCAATGGATAGGACACCAGCTGCCGGCAGGGCTTTGCGAATCTCAGAGGCTAACAGGGCAAATGAGAGACCAGACGAGCCGGCGCCGTGATGCATTACGAAGAGAGGACCATTGTTGATGGGGCTGGTTAGGTAGGCGTGAAAGACGGCAGAGGTGGGCTCATGCAAGAGGTATAGGGAGGAGGAAAAGTATTGGTTCCAAGGGAGAGGTTCTAGTGAGGCTTTCTTTCTGGGCCTGGATTGTTCCGCTCACCCATTAGCCTTCTTGGTGACCAAAATCTGTGGGATGAGATTGAGCCAGGAGGGAGAGCATACTCCGGCCTTGCGAACAATGGCCTGATGGTAGATGTTGAAGAAGCTGATGAGCACGGAGATGAAGGAGTATCCATTCTCGAATCCATGTCGTTCTCTTCTCCTGCCCGGTAATCCCGCTCCTCTTCATCGTCAACTTCTTCGAGCGCACCCAGGTGTGAATTCAAAGGCATCGGTGGTTCAAGCGGAAACCTTGCAAGCTTGGATTTCTGGAAGGAGCGTTGAAGGTCGCTCATTTTGAGTGGGTCGCTCGCTCAGTAGGAGTGGGTGGTGGCGAATCATCGCATTGGCCGGGTTAGATAACTGAGGGATGGGATTACAGGCGGGATGGCGGGGGAGGCGGGGGTGGGGGCGATTAGAAGTGAATTGTGCGATTCACTCGTATGGAAGGTGATGTATTTATTTACCGAGTCGCACCAGTAATCATACAGCAGAATGCTCGGCCAGTATATGGGTAGCGCACGGGTATGGGGGTAATGGGTTGTTCGAATGGGGGTTGCATCAAGCATTTGGTCAATTTATCGGTTATCGGGATTCAGGGACGAAGGAAGAGGGGCTCTTTGGAGCCAAAGTTACTGGATTAGCGGTATGATGCCGATAGCAGTATGTTTCATCACGTTGGGCGCTTCCAGGGAAACATTTGAGCACGACGTTACCATTATCACCCAAGTAATCATACTGTAAGTTACCCGCACCCGAGTACCGTATATACCGGCAGGCCCACCAGCCTTCCCACATGGTTGGCCGCAGTGTCTCGTGTGAAGGAAGGAGGGGTGTGAGGTACTCGTATAATATGTGCGGTCATGCTACCGTACTCATACCTTTCAGTGCTTGGTATACCATAATGTTACCGGTATTGACGATGGTCGACAGGAACGATGCGGGCACAAGAGAGAAGCAGGCTAACGCAGAAAACGCAACCCACAGATTGCTGCTCAGCGGAGTTCTTTGATGAGTCTTGATACGCTGGATCCCTTCGTCTCAAAACGGGCTTCCAACTCCTCGGCCTGATGATCAGGTTCGCGTAGTCTTGCATAGTCTTGCCTTGCAGCTTGTATTATATTAAATTAAGCGGTAGACTATCCATCAACCTCTCCCTCTCTCTCTAGCGGTGGCCTATTGCGATTTCTTCGCCTCCTCCTGCTCCCTAGTATCCTCTGCCATAGCTACCAGTACGTATGTGATCAGGACAACGTTAGCAACAACCGCCGCCGTAGCCCCAGCAAACGTGGTGTTTCCTGCGCTGTGTTAATGGGGTTTGGTAGGGTTTGGTAGGGTTCGCACGGGAAGCGTACCACTGAACACGGCGTTCACCGTCAAGAAATAGGAACCCAAGGGAGCTACGACCATTGCTAGTGTGAATAGTAGTAGCTTCGCAATGACAGATCTGCGCTCCGTCAGCCATGTTCACCCCTCGCTCACGAGACGGATAACTCACCCAGGAACTGCGGGACCTCCGCTGTCATTCTTGGGATTGGCACCATTGGGGTTGGTATCAGGAACAATGGCGGCGATGTCCTCCTTCTCCGTCACCTTCTCTCCCTTTAGGGTTCGTCTGGTGGCCATTGTTTTCGGGATGGGGATGTGTATGGCTGAATTGACAAGGAGCGCGACAATGAGAAGATGTTTATTGCCGATATTTGCACAGCACCGGTATGTACTGTACTCGAGTAGGGTAACTTGGGTTATGATGAGGAGCTATTGAACTCTCGCGAGGATTGACACCATTGACTAGACCGAATTAGGAGTAAATTGCAACAAGGATTTTCCCATTGTCTTGGCGGGGGTCGCGTCCGGAGGCTCCATTGTTGCGTCCGGTGCGTCCTGACGCTGCTGGTCCTTGTCCTCTGCCTCCTGATGCCTGCTGGTGTTGTCGTCGAGATCCGGGCGCGACTTCCTCACAACCCAAACTTTCTCAGAGAGACCTCGAGATATTTCATGGGATATTGAAGCTTCGAGGTCGTGATACCCAAGTACGAGATCGCTCTTTTGTTTGCCTCTATCAATAACTCTTAATTACAGACCCATCTCGTCCATCCATCAATCCACCCACTACCCACCTCGCTGACTGGGTGTGAGAAGGTAGGAAACAAAAAAAAAAAAAAAACCTTTCTCATCCTCCCCATCAACGGCATCAGTACTTTGGGCAAACACTATATTCAACTTTAACCCATCCCTTCCCTTTGATACCGGTGCGTTTGGTCTCCCCCCTTGCGTTGTCTGAGAATATGGAGCCGCCCTAAACTGCATTTCCGCCGCTAACATCGAGGAGAGGGACGAGGAGGATGGATTCCACCCCGAACGATGCTACAATCACCGCTCCTAACGAGTTGCCTATTCCCGAAGAGGCTACTTTGCCCGCAATCACAGCTACCCCCACAAAACGTGGGAGACTATTCCCCTTCGGCCCTGGGAGTGACTTCAGCCCAAAACGTCGTAAGATAGATGGGCTTGACACCGAGACCTTAGCTACCGACCAGGGTGAGGATGAAACCGCCTCCAGCGAAGTTGCTACACTCCCGTTGAATTCTTCCTATTTTGATAAGCGGAAAGACGGTGCGACGGCAGCTACCCCTCCACCATCTGCGCTCTTGGTCACCTCTTCGCCAATCACGCAGCCTACGCAGCTGCTGGACCCCAACAGGACTCCCAGGGCCGCTCCTCCCCTTATTCAGGTCGCGGCATCGTCGCCCATTCGAGAGGAGCTTGCTTCGCCGGCCGGGGCGAAGCCGTTCACCAAGGTGAAGCCCACCTCTGTCGCTCTTCAACAGGATGGCTCGGTTAGGCCTTTCGACTTTTACCCCTCGAGGCCCAATGGAGCAGAGAATGTTGATCTGACTGACGATGGATTACACTATGTTGGCGGATCCTCGGATGAGGGATCAGACCATGACATAAAGCCAACATTTGTGGGGAGTGCACTGGCCGGCAAAGCTGTACCCTCTGTCAGCGCCATGCGTGGCCGCCGAGATGACGCCAAACCATCTGACGAGCCTACTAGAGTTGAGGAGTCTCCCGTTACAATACGTAACCTTGCCCGAAAGTTCGCTTTCAACCCTTCGGCTAAGCCTCAAACCGCACGCATACCTTTTCAGGGCCGACTTGACTCTGTTAGGAGGCCAACGACCACATACTCCTCCGGAACCGCTACCATTGCAGGCTCGCGCCCTCGCAACCAAACGAATGGTTATTCACTGAATGACTTCAAGGTCTCTGAGATCGAGAACAAGGTGTACCAAAATCACGTTAGGCGCATGTTAATCGTGCTTCCATTGAAGCCCGTTAGAGTGCTTTTAGCCGCTCTTATGGAGAAGAAGGGAAATTATGATGACGCGATGGCTGCGCTCTTGGAGGACGATGAGGACACCATCGATCTTACCGGATCCGGCGATGAGAGATCCGGCGGCAAGGCCCCTCAAATGAAGACATCGAACCGTGCCGCCACTGCTCCGAGAGGGACCATTAGAGACAAATGGTCGTCCACACAGGCGCAGACCGAGGTGGCCGCCTCGCCAGAGCCCGCGCCTAAACCGAGAAGGCGGCTGGTCAAGGGTTCTTCGAGAGAAGTATCCTCTTCCCCGCCCGCACCTGCCCACTTCGACGATGACACCGACTCGGCTGCACAATCCGACGGCAATTCGGACGAGGAACGAGCTCTCGAGGACAAGGTTTTAAAATACATTAATACATGTACCTTGAAAGAGCTCTCCGATATATCATGTACCGCTGCGGAAACTGTCAAGATTGTCATCTCTCAACGACCTTTCCGCTCTCTCGGTGAAGTCCGCGCTGTCACAAGTGATGCCGCCCCAGTGAAAGGCAAAAAGTCCAGAGGAGCACGCACTCGCGCTATTGGGGATAAGATTGTCGACATTTGCTTGGAAACTTGGAGGGGGTATGACGCTGTGGACTCTCTCATCGCAAAAGTTGAAGAGCTTGGGAAACCTGTGGCAGAGAGCATTAGGAAATGGGGTGTCGATATATTCGGTGCTGCCGGGGCCGGCGGCGAGCTTGAGATCCTAGATGTCATACCTGACTCTGGCGCTCCGTCGTTGAAGGATTCTGCCATTGGCACACCCACTGATTCTTTGGACGATGGTGATGAAGTAAAAGGCACCAGGAGAGAGAACCAGATTGGCAACTTCTTCAAGCAGCAGCCCAAGAACATGGCAGAAGGCGTCATCCTTAAGGATTACCAGGTTGTTGGTGTTAATTGGTTGAGTCTCTTGTACGAGAAGAAACTCAGCTGTATTCTAGCTGACGAGATGGGTGTGTTTTCCCCCATGAACGTTACAAGTATAACTTACTGACACCCGTTAGGCCTTGGAAAGACCTGCCAGGTTATCGCATTTCTCGCGAGATTGCTGGAGGGCGGAATCAAAGGTCCCCATTTAGTTGTTGTTCCTTCTTCCACTTTGGGTAAGTCCGGCCCTTCGTTCAAGCATTATCAATACTTGCCCCGAGCCAGAAGTACCCGAAAACAGGCGGATGTATTTGTACTGGCGCTTAGATACGCACATATTTTTCACTATATCTTTCTTTCATACCTGTTTTCGGACCCTTCCAACCCGAGACAAGGAGTGGCAGCGACTAACATTGTTCACACAGAGAATTGGCTTCGCGAGTTCAAGAGATTTTGCCCAGCATTAGTTGTAGAACCCTACTACGGATCTCTTAAAGAACGAGCTGAGATGCGTATTTCTCTATGCAAGCGGAAAGATTGGAATGTCTTGGTTACCACATACCAGCTAGCTACTGGCGATAGGATAGACAAGAGGTTCCTTAAGGATCTGTCCTTTAATGTAACCCCCACCCCCCCCCCCTCCGAGGAAAATACTGTATGCTAACATTTCAAGGTTTGCGTCTACGATGAGGGGCATCTCCTTAAAAATAGTTCGTCCAATCGTTATGATGCACTCATGAGACTACCCGCTGTTTTCCGGCTATTGTTAACCGGAACACCGCTTCAGAACAACCTTCAAGAACTTGCCTCCCTTCTAGCTTTCATCCTCCCGGAGGTTTTCAATGAGAAGCGTGAGGATCTGGCAAGCATATTCAAGTACAAGGCCAAAACCACCGACAACGAGGAGTCGAATAGCGCCCTATTGTCCATACAGAGGATCAGGCGTGCCCGTGCGATGATGACACCATTTGTCCTACGAAGGAAGAAACAACAGGTTTGTTTATTCTTGACGCGCCATTTCAATCTTTGTTTACCAATCATGCTAATAATGTATACAGGTTCTCAAACACTTGCCGGGGAAGACGAGCCGTGTCGAATACTGTGACATGAACAAAGCCCAAGAGGCTATTTACAAAGACCACCTCGACCTAGCAGCCGAAGCAATCGCAGCACGAGCCGCCGGTCAAAAGGCCTCCAAATCCAACGCCAACGTGATGATGCAGCTCCGTCAGGCTGCCATCCACCCGCTGTTGTTTCGAAAGCATTACACAGATGCAAAGATTCTCCAGATGAGCCACGCAATTCTCGGAGAGGACATCTACTCGGACTGCAACCAACAACTCGTTCTGGAAGACATGGAAGTCATGAACGACCTGGAGCTCAACAAACTCTGCATAAAGAACCCAAAGACGATGGGGAAATACGCCTTTAAGCGAAAGGAATGGATGGCGTCTGGCAAGGTTGAGGCGTTGATTAAGCTACTTATGGAGATGCGCGAGAAGGGGGACCGGGTCTTGATCTTCAGCCAGTTCACTCAAGTCCTCGATTTATTGGAACTCGTGATGACAACCCTTGGATTCGGGTTCCTCAGAATTGATGGATCGACGCCGGTTGACATGAGACAGGACATGATTGATCAATACCATGAAGAGGAGGATATCATGACTTTTTTGCTCAGCACTAAAGCCGGTGGATTCGGTATCAACCTTGCCTGCGCGAATAAGGTTGTCATATTCGATAGCAGTTTCAACCCGCATGATGACGCGCAGGCTTCGGACCGGGCGCATCGTGTGGGCCAGACTAGGGAGGTTGAGGTTATTAGGTACTTGCGCTCTCCCCTTCTTTTACTAACCACCTGGTCACTAATGGTGTATGTATAGACTGGTCACCAAAGGCACCATCGAAGAGCAAATCCTTGCCCTGGCAAATACAAAACTCGCCCTCGACCAATCCATATCCGAGGACGACAATGCGATTGAAGGAAAGGCCCAGGAGATTGTTGCTGGGATGTTGCTCAAGGCCGAGGAGGAAAGGGGGAAGGGAGTTGGGGGGGGTAGTGGAAAGGCTGATGGCAAGGAAAAGAGCGGCGAGGAGTAGCCTGGCATAGCCTAGAGAAGCTCTTCCGTCTCCCTTCTTTCCCCCTCTTGGCGTTTTTCTCGCTTTTTTTTATTGGGCCGCGATCTTGTTTCAAATTTATTTGTGTTTTTCATTTTATGCCCACCTCGCTCCGCATCACTTTGGCCCATCCCACCATTCACCCCGGGCCCCATTAACTCCGCCTCCTCACCGGAGCATAAGCATTAGAAGGGCAAGAACCACCACGACCTAGACTCCTTTGCTTTATCCCCCACACCCACACCCACCCTTACCCTTCTGCCTTACTTTACTTGACTTTGCGATTGCTGGGTATGTACTTTTTCTCTTTCGTAACCATTTATCTATCTAGAGATCATCCCTTTTTCCTTTTTTCTCTTTTTCAGTCAGGTCTCGGGGTTCGAGTTTTAGATTTCTTTTTATCTTGCCTTTGCTTTGCCGGGAGGGAAAATGGATGCGTGATGTTGGGTATACGCAGCGGGTAATCGAGAGGGGAGGGGGGGGGGACGAACTGTATAACAGCCCGGATCATTGGGGTATCTCATTCACCTTTAATTCTTGTTTAAGCTTGTATTACCCTTGTTTTGCGCGTACGGTTGATTAGAATAAAGGGACTTTTTTCCTTCTTTCCTTTTTTTCCTTTTTCCTCCCTTCCCTTTCCACCTGTTGATTCGAGGTGGGGTTCAGTTGGCTGTGTCGCTCCACTCAAAATGGGCTAATAAAAGGACGTTTGAGGGAGGAGGGAATGTAAGCTATGATAGATTGGTCGGCTAGGGAAGAAACAATGATATAGAGGGGGGGGGGGCATCATGAAAGCTTTCTCTTTTTTTTTTTCCTTTTTTCGTTGGGGTGCGGTAGTTCCCTTGAGGGATTCGGTGGGGTGGCTGGTGGGTGGGTGGATGAGTGAGTGAGATGTTGTGATGGGGTCGGTAGTATCATTATCTACCCAGCTCCGCACGACGGGGGAGTCAAAGATATGGCTGCGGGGTGCGTCAGCAAGAGCAAGTCTACTCAAGTGTGATACCTGGACCCTATCAACCACCAACGCATAACTCCAACAACGCACGATACCTACTAGAAGTAAAAAAAAAAACATGAAAACACGAAGGGCGAGCACTTGAACCTGCCACTCACTCATCACCACCAACTCACCCCCCGCTTGCGAGTGAGGGGCACGGAAGGCAATAGTAGGTAGATAGATAGGTAGGACTCTACTGTACCCTCCTCCAACCGTGCACACAAGCACGACACGATACAGAAACTCGGAATATGGTATTTACTATATGATATGCAGCAGAACGACCGTAGTTATTATTATTACAATATCATAGTTGGGATGTCAATTAAGCACCATTCCCCCCGCTTCCTCTATCGACCGCGACCAATAGATATGGCTTAGGTTCATACGTACCCCCAACCAACTTACTCAAAAGCTACACTGATACATAAGGTATTTGTTATATAGTGATATTCTGATGATGGCTATAGCTATAGAGGTAGAGGTAGAGGTAGAGGTAGTCTAGCTGTCATACCGTGCCGATTATCGCAGTAGAATAACTGGGCCGCGTCAGAGTGCGCAAATGCTCTTCCTGTCTGTCTGTCTGTGCGTCCGTCCATCCGAGATAACGGCCCCCGCCTAAGTCCACAAAATCCGGTATACAACATAAAAAAAAAATCAAAAACCGAGGATCAAGGTCGAAGTTCGGTGTTTTCTAACTTATGACACTTCACCCGCCCGCATCCCAACAAATGATATTCGGGGGGGCTCGAGTTTTCCAAAATGTCAATAGATAAATAATATATATAAAATAGAATTCTATCGATTTTTGATTTTTGATTTTTCCCCAGTCCAGGTATTATAAGACGGCACCATCAGGAAAAGGAGGAAGAAGGAGAAGAAAGTCGCCATAAAGTTAAGCGCAAGCCGGCTCCGAGCCATTCTGCGAGATGTCACATAAAGGAGAAGAAGAAAAAAGACTCCCCCTCCTCCCGCCGGCTCATTACGATCGCTAACGATAGTTAGGAAAAAAAGGAAAAGGAAAGGGGAGAAACTAAAAGCAGGCTGAGTAGACTAGAGTGATACTTTGTGACCTGGCATTCGGGACATACCTATCATGTATTCTGAAAATGATACAGTACCATCATACAAACAACCCTCGCGAGCAATAAAAAAAGAAACCCCCCCCACAACTACTAGGCAAAAAAAAAAAGCATACATCACGGCGTACTGTATTGGTAAAAAGATCAACGAATGAAACGCCCCCTCTGGTGACTCATCCAAACATCCACGCGCCCGACCAATCACTCACAAAGCGTGCATAATGAAGGTTGCATGATCATTACCACAATCTTGCGATCGTAACCCCTCTTGCCGAAAATGGTAATTCAAAACCGCACACCCACCCTCAGAGTCAACAACGCGTCTTCGGGAGTGGATGGAAGCCGAGAGAAACCAACCGAGAAACTCGTGATATATAGTTGAGTTGATCCAATTCCATCCCGTTCCATTCAACACCTCTCTAATCGCCCACCAGTATAAAACTAAGCTAATAATACAGTAAAATACAGTATTCACAACCATTTACAAACCCCCTTTCCCCCCCTCCCACCATCCTGAAGGCACAAAAGAAAAAGGAAAAATTTCTAAAAAAGTTGGTGTTTCCCAGCCCAACATAGCCAGCCCCACCTCACAAAGAGGGCATGTAATGCAACAACGCAAGGAAATGACTAATGAAGGGATCGGTGGTATGAACAAACGAGGTATAAGGATAAAGTTAGAGGGAAATGAGAAAAAAGGATATAGAATCTAAGCGAGGCAAACACCAGTACTTCCAAACCCGTTGGCACCTCTAACAGTTTCCTCGAGCTCATCAACCTCGACGACTTCCGGGGTGACAATCTAGACATGAATTAGCCCCGGGTCCACCACGAGATTAGTGTGGTGAGGAAAAAGAAAAAAAATACCCTCTCGAGAATCAACTGCGCAATGCGGTCACCCTCCTTGACAACGAAGTCTACGTCCGAGTGGTTGAATAGGAGGACCCTGACATGACCGCGGTACTATCCTTGTCATTAGTTTGCTGCTCGAAAGGTGGAACATGAAGGAGGGGGGAGATATACATCAGCATCAATCACTCCGGCACCAACATCGATAAAGTTCTTGGAAGCAAGACCACTTCTGGGTGCGATCCTCCCATCTACCGAACAAGCAATTAGTGGCCACATAACCTCCACGAGGGAGAAAAGAGAACATACAAGTCCCAATAGGAATCATCATCTCAAGATCAGTATCAACGAGAGCCTTTCCACGGCCAAGAATTGTGGTTTCATGCGCGCTATTCAACTCATCAGCCTTCATTCCACGCGCACCGCAAGGAATGTAAAAACATACCTATACAAATCATACCCGGCCGCAAGTGCAGATCCCCTCGTCGGAATCCTGGCTTTGGAAGAAGTCTTCCTGATACGAAGATTTGCGCTCGGCTTCTCCCGCGGGGACGAGGGAATAGGGATCTTGGCCGCCACGGCAGGAGTGGAAACAGTGGCAGGATTAGCAGTCTTCTGCTTCTTCGGGGTCTGGGGAAGGTCTTCGGTCGATGGGCGTTTCAGGACGCGTGGGGATGCAGCGGTGGTGGCAGCGGTGGCAGTAGTGGTAGTAGTGATGGTGTCAGGGAGGGGACCGTCAATGATAGGAGGAGCCTTCGTGACGACGGAGGCGGCCATAGGAGCGGAGACAGGTTCTTCCTGAGTCATGATAATTTCAAAAAAAAAATACTTCTTTAATCGTTTTTAAAGAATGGTTGTGGTCGTGATTGTTGCGGTTGGATGTTTAATTTTGGTACCTGGCAGTGGTGGTTGTGAAGAGGAAACTGGGAGACGCGACCGCAGAATTTATTTGGAGGGTGGTTGGCGCGTCGCATCAACCCGCAATCTTGTTGCTCAGATCACAAGCGCAACAGTTTTGGCTAGACCACCGGTAAGGTAAGGCAAGGTCAGGTAACCACGAAAACCCCAACATCACGTAAAAGCAATTATGGCCATACCCCTCAAAAACCACTTCTTCCTGTGCACAACGCGTAAAGTCGACCGGAGAATCGCAGTGAATCCGAGCATCATAGAATATATCGTCTACCATTCACAGCAAACTACTGTACAAGAACCAGATAGGCAACCATCTATCAGTCGATATAATGCCAGAACCGTCGTAAAAAATAATATCTAACGAACGCATCGAGAAGACAAGGAATCAAAAAAAAATTGCACAAAAATCACTTCAGGACAACAGCCTCATACCCAATCTCCGGATCCTTCAGCTCACTTTGGCACTGCACTAGTCGTAACTCGGAGGCCTTCGTAAGCCTAATATATTCCTCGCTCCCAACCTCAACCTCCTCCTCCCTCTTCTTCGTTCCCAGAACCTTATCACGGGCCAGCTGGGTCTGGACAAGCACCAAATGCATACTTCCCAACACCCTCCCGATAGCCCTGCACAAAGGCAATTCCAAAGGTCCAACCGCGTCATCGCACCCCCAACTCTGTGCAACCTCTAACCCGTCCTTCTCCGCTTCCTCGCGGAACCTAGCCAGCGTAAGTGCAGCAAACATGTCCCCGGTGCCGGAGAAGAAGCCGTCGATGATCTCGACGTTGAACACAAACTTCCGTGGGACGCCCGATGAAGTTGCGGAGGAGCCGGCGCAGAGCATCTTCTTGTCGCCGTTGGTGAAGGTTACGGAGGTGATGACTACATGCGGTACGTTGTAGATTCTGTGAAGCTCAGAGATGGCGCGGGAGAGGGAGGGGAGCGAATCGACTTTTACGCCGGATAGCAGTCTGCCAGACGTCAGCACCCCATGGACCGAGGGAAGAAAAGGAGTGCCTTACTCGGCCTCGAATTGATTCGGAACAATCAAGTCTGCCATTCTTACCAGTGATTTGTAGACCGGCAGTACCCCCTCGCTAACATAAAGCCTATCCTGATCCCCCATGACGGGGTCAAGTACTATTCCATTCCATCAGCCCCTCCTCCTCCTCCTCCTCCTCCTCCCCCTCCATCCCTCCCATACACAACGGAGGATACATACGCCAAAAGCAACCCCCTTCCTTCCCCTTCATATCCCCCGCAATCCTCCCCACCGCTTCGACACACTCCTCACTAGGTATGTACCCGGTGAGAAGCATGCCAAAGTCATCCAACCCGCAGCCCTTGAGGCCATCATACAAGTCGGAGATCTGCCCGGCGGTGGTCCGAAACCCCTTCAGCCGGCGATACCCAGCATGGTTAGAGAATTGCACCGTGTTGAGGGAAGCAACATCCAGACCCATCAACTGGAGAACAAAGGTGGTGACCGAATTACCGACGTATCTGAGTATGCCACCGTCAGTTTACCACCAGTACCGGTACCCATAACAACGGTGATGGCGATGATGATGATGCCGAGTCAGCTCACCCTGAAACAACCTAAACAAGACAGGACAAAGCAGAGCAAAAACCCCCATCAGCTCCCGGAAGCAAAGAACCAAGAGAAAAGGGAAAGAAGTAAATAAAGAAGCCCACACATACATGGCTAGCAATCGTCAAAACCTTCCTATCCTCCATGGTGAACCTCAAAGAATCACCGTTCCAAGGGTCTCCAATAGCAATCACCCTGTCTGTCGAAGCTGACAAACACAACTGCAACAGCACGCCTCAAAAAAAAAACCTTCCGTTGCAGTGCTTACCCACCTCCAGCACCGCACCGCACCGCACCCAAGGGGTAAGGGCAAAGCCAAGCTGAAAAATAAAAATAGAAAGTGGCCCGACGCTGGAAGAGAAAGAAGGAAAGAAAGAGAAGAGAAGAGGAAAAAAAAAAAAAAAAAAAGGCCAAGCTACTCGCTAATCGTGCACGATACCATCCCGTAGAAAAGAAGTATGGAGGAAAAGAAAGAAGAAGAAGAAAAGGGGGGGGGAGGGAAGAGGGGTAGGAAGAAGGAAGGAAAGGGAAAAAAAAGCGCCACAAAACGGATAGATATGGGATCGCATCGTCGCCCGGCGGGCCGGTAGGATTAAGGTAAAAAAGTATGGTACGGTGCGGTAAGCACGATGTCGCCAACCGCACCGAGCGGCGGTGGTACAGTAACGATAAATACCATCTCAATTATATCCCCGTGTATGATACTCGAGTACAGCACAGCACAGCACAGTACCGAGGATCTACAGGGTCCTGCAAGTTATTTTACGCCATTTCCATCGTACCCATACATTGATTAGTCTACACAACCTGAAGCCAGGTTAGGCAAGAAGGGTGAAAATGTGAAGTGGGTAAAATAAAATAATAAAATAATAATAAAAATAAAAAGCCATCGTGAAGCACTCATCACGATATGATACTAAATACAGTAACTAAAAATGGCCCCCCCCCCCTCCCCTCCTCCTCCTCCTCCTCCTCCTCCTCCTCCTCCCGCTCATCGAGATACGGTACTGTAAGAGTACAGTGCAGCAGCACTCAGCACCGAACAAATAAACCAATCGGACAACACTCTAGTAAGAAAAAAAAGAAAAGGACTCGTCAATTGGGATAATCTCGGTAATGTACTGTACTCGTACGTTGGTTTGCTTGTTCGGTCGTTCGCCACAGGCCTGAATTGTCCAGCCACGCTCAGCCCCGCGGTGAATACCATAACAGAGTTACCGGTACGATGCCGTATGATACAGTACTGTACTGTACCGTGCATACCGTAATGCGGGCAAGCAGGCGAGCAGGGCGGGGCGGGGCGGGGCGGAAGGTTCCAAGCCCCCCCCCCCCCTGGAACGCATAATTTAATATCATTGCCACCACCAAGGCTTTCGTGTGAATGCCTGCTTGCTTGCTTGCTGTGCGGCATCATATCATATCATAACATAACTTACTACGGCACCACCGTACCGTAGTATGATACAATTTAGATACGGTATCATGGATAGATAC
>LN891054.1:23265-63823 GCA_900010015.1 Tuber aestivum
GATCGAAGCTGCTGTGGTGGGGGGGGTAGATAGGGTAGGGTAGGGTAGGGTAGGACTGGCTACTGACGGGTAAAAGCGACGATGGTATGATATGTATCATAGCCGTCTTTCCCCCTCCCCCCACCCCCACCAAATAATAACCGATCATAATATCATAACTTTTTTTTTACCATGCAATGTCTATTACGGTACTCATCTCACTGCCCGGTTCCATGACATGGTGGAAGTCTCCGTGTATGATCTTGCGCTGATATCCTGGACTGCTGTGGTACGGTGGGTTAGTAGGCTGGGTTTATTTTTTTTATTTTTTTTTATTTTACGTTCAAGATGCTTAAAGTATGCTACTAGCATCATAGCTTGGCTTTTTCATCTTCCTTTCCCTTGTTTCCATCCTATGAATACCGGTATTTATTTATTTTTTCCTTTCTTTTTTTTCTTGTTTCCTTTTTTCTTCTAGCTTCTGTGGGCGATGGGCCTTACCGGTATTCACTCCCTGCTCGATCTCTCTTTCCCTCCCTCTCTCACTCTCGGGAGAGGAAGAGAGAGATAGAGAAAAGTGATGACATTGTACAACTCGTATTACAAGATTTTGTATGGCTAAAGTCCCTCATCGAGCGAGAAGAGCTGGAGAGAAAAAATAAAATAAAATACGCTTCCGCACTCGCATTCTGGTACCAGTAGTGCTCTTAGACTAACTTATCATACTGGTAAAACACGGTAGCATCCATCCATCCAACCCCCCCCTCCTCTAATCAAATTACAGGAAAACTGAATATGGTATGTAAGTAAATGCGGTAGATGGAAAGAAAGAAGAAAAAAAAAAAAAAAAAAAAGAAGAGAAACAGACAAACAGACAGACAGACAGAAGAAATCAGTCATTCCGATCATTATAATCATCCTTGTATCACGGCGAGTTTTTTGTTTTTCTTCTCCGCCATAGCAGGGTCCGCAAGATACTGTAAAGGAAGCACGGTAGGAAAAAAGAAAACTAGTATACATAATAAATAATTCACAGCCCGCTCTTGCGATTCCATTTTTCCCACCCCCCCAAAAAAAACCCTATGCTGTAGGCTGTCCCCTCCCGGATAGACTTAGCAGAACGGAGAAACATCAAGTGAAATAAAATGCACATCCAAAAAGCAAACTTGGTCAAAAGGCAAGACGGAAGGGAGTAACAAAATTCAATGAGCAGATGGGTAAGGGGAGAAAAAAAAATCAAATAATTACCAGACACCCAAAACCCGGTAACGACAGAACTAATGCACTCCCAACCAACCAGAACGAGAAACCCTAGAAGGTACAAAGTGTACATACAAAAATAAATAAAAGTAAATAATGATGAGCACGCTCCCTGAAGAAAGGTTAAAAAGGTCAACCGTGAATGAAAATCATACACACACACCAAGCGCCAACAACCCGAAACAGGCTCCTGTCACTTGATGTAAAAAAGCAAACACAAGAAGAGCAAAATAAATGAATAAGGGGTAACCAAGGAAGAAAATGTGAAAACCCAAATCTGCCAATACATCTATGGTATCGCCACACCTCCGTAGGCCTGAGATAATTTTTCTGTAGCAATTTTCTCCTCCTCGCGGTTGGAAAGGGAGGGTTATAAAAAATGAAGACCCGTCCATGGAACCGAAACCAGATCAGCAGAGACTATAAAAAAAGATAGAAAGCACTTCCAGCAAGAGCCGTGGTCCGGATTACTCCCGTTTTCTTTGTGGGAAGGAAAAATCGAGCGAGATCTCCCAATCACGGGTTTTTGCTGCTATGGACTTTCTTGTGCCGTCTAAGATTTGATACCACAGAAAATTTCCGGCCACAGCCATCGACCTCGCAGGCAAATGCTAAATAGACCGTTGTAAGCTTTGTAATCCTTGCAAAAAGAAAAGATACGATGGGAAATCAGGGCGCCTACGCTTTTCCCCAGTGTGGCTGTACGTGTGTGTTTGTAGCGAGCTAGGTCTGGTAAACCTCTTCTCACAAACCTTGCACTTATGCTTCTTCTGTGTACTCGATGTGATCTTGGAGCTGAAGGTAGTCATGAGCGCGCCTTGGCCGGGCACGCTATGAATGCCAGTGCCCAGCCTTGGGAGGGTGGGGCGTGGAGCTTCTGATGGAAAGCCGGTGGAGTCTGAGTAGTCTGTCGCAGAAGAGTCCACGGATCCACCACCATAATATCCGTTATACGATCCGGTCGACGAGATGGATGAATTGGTTGAGTGGCCGGGATAAAAGTTGTGAGAACCATCGGCCCGTCCTCTGGGTTGGCGTGATGCCTGACTCATGGCAACCATCCCGCGAGCAGAGTCGAGTGTATCCGAAAATTGATGGTGATCCGTGCTTCGAGGCGGTTGGGCCAGCGGCCTGCTTGAAGTCCATTCCATCAACGAGTTTTGTCGCTGTCGTGGAGGCTCTACGGGTGAGCCCAAAAACATAGTGTTAGACATGGCTGGTTGTGACATGCGCCGATCGTTGTTGCTCAATGGATACGATGTTCTGCTGTGGTGGGTAGAGAAGTCTAATGTAGGCGCAAAGGAATGCACACCACTGTACGAAGTAACAGCTGTGGGGGAAGGTGCCGAGGAACCAGACATGCTTATGTCTCCTCCGAAGGGGGAGTTGGCGTTGAAGCTCAACAAGTCACCCTTCATGAAGTCGCTATGGTGTGGAAGAAGAGTAGGGGAAGACATGTTCCGCCCAGGGTTAGATGTGGGAATGCCGGCAGTTGTTGGAATGGTCTGATAGGAGGCGGAAACAGTGCTGCTGCGCAGGTCCGGCTTTACTAACGAACCCAGGCCACCAACATCAGGGATGGATGGGATTAAGTGGTTTTGGGGAGAGGCGGATGTCCAAGGGTTTGTGAACTGCACCGGTCCCAGATTTGGAGGTTGGAAGCCGCCAAAGGTACCGCTATGCAGTGGGTGTCGTTGTCTGTTCTCAATAGCCATTGCGAAGATGTATTGAACGGAATGCGAGTAGGCGGGAAGAGAAGGGGATTGGTGCAAGGCAGTGGCTGAGTTACTCCCGATAGTCCTTAACAATATTCAGGTGTATGGACGAGGAGTAAAGATCGGATGGCGCAAAAAGACCCGACGATGTTCAAGATCATCCAACAGCAGAGCGCAGAGTATAGCAGGTGAATGAGCGAAGAAGGTCGATCAGACTGTGATTGCGCAGCAGGATGGACAGGTGAACGACGGGGAAGACAGTGTCTTATGACAGAGGAAGTTCGAGGTGTCAGTCGATGGGTGGTGGATAGATATATTAAGATGGGAAGCCGTGGGGTAGCGGATATCGGATGTGCACTGGGGGGTAAAAGTGTACTCTGGTAGCTATCGTGCGTAAGCCCGGTTGAACTTTGGGAGAGGAGCAGAGTGTAGCAAGAAGAGCAGGAGAAGCACGGTACCTTCGAAGAGAAGTTTCCTACTCCAGTCCAAAGGATGTTCGGTGGATCGTCCGAAAAGGTTGACGAGGGGAAGAAGACGCAGAGATGAGGGACGATCACAACGCAGCTGTCAAACGTTTAGTTTGGACACGAAATCTTTCTTTCCTTTTTTCCTTCCCTTTTTTCCTCCGGTGCGGGAACCGAGCAAGATATTATTCTCAGGATAAGTAGTAAATATATATATATATATATTCTCCTGCTTCTTCCTATTTTTTCTTCTTTTCTTTTTTTCTTCTGAAATTATTCCCTTTTAACGGGGAGGCTGCCTGCGTGCTTATGCGCCCATGTAAGTTAGCTTCTGGAGGAGAGCAAGTACCAAGAGGGACCTTAAAAGTATGGCAGCCGAGCAGCAAGAAATCAGCACAGCAATGAGAGGGCAACTAAGCAAACTACCGTACGGTAGGAGCAAGCAGATAGTGTAGAGTAGGGTACAATGCCAGCGAACGGCTGCCCTTCCCCCTCCCACCTCTACAAGCAGGGATTGATGGGAGGGTGGTGGAGGGGGGGGGGGGTGGATGGGTGGATGGGTGGATGGGGAAAGGGTGAGTGGAACGTAGAGGAGAGGGATGGGAGTGATGCCTGTTACTGAAGAGTGTGCAAGCCTGTGCTCTTTGGCCGGGAACCGAGAAGGGGCAAGCGTTGGACTGGAGCAACGGAGAGGAGGGCAGTTTCCGGTTTGCCCTCAACAACCATTTCTGGGAGCTCAAGAGAGCAGGGAGAGGGAAAAGGAGAGGAAGGGAAAGGAAACAAGTCTAAAAAATCATTAGAAAACGAGCCCCGTCCGCGAAGGACACGCGGTGAGAGCAATACCGGAATATGCGTATGGCAAAACAAAAAGAATGCAGAGCAGAGCAAAACACAACAAAAAAAACAAGCAAAGTAAGGAAGAGCAATGAAGTACCGCAGAACTCAAAGCAAAACAAAGCAATGGTGATGGAGTAAGTCACCAAGGCCACAAATAGATAATATTCCCAAGGTGGTGGGACGAAATAGGCAAAATACTTTTGAAAGGGGTAAACATAGGCATGAACGGGGGAATTTACCTAGCTATCTTTTAAACCGGTCCAGCGATTGGGGGCTGCGACGCAAGGAGACACCACCGAAATTTCGCTCTCGGCACCTGTCTGCTTCTCGACAAGAGGGAAGAGAGAAAAAAAAAAAGAGAGAAGGAGAGAGAGCAAGACCAAGAATTATTAGAGTCGCCGTTCAAGATACGGAAGCCGAAGAAAAAAAAAGAAAGATAAATAATATGGTAAGGTAGCCGCAACCTAATCCTTTCCTTCCTGTCGATGCGGATATCTTGGTACCTCTTGGTACTCCCCAAGCCCTACTTCAATATTGGAACCGTGCTGTAAGGTCAAGGATGCTGTTTGATAGCGGAGATGTTGACCCTTCTGATGATATCCGATGCCGCAGCCGATGACAGATTTTGGATGTTGAATGTGCCTCGTATTGATGATGGACAAATGGAAAGGTGATGTCCCGTAGGATTGGAAGCGGCCTCTCTGAAATGCTGAAACGATGGACACTCTCGGGCAAGGTTTGTACATCCGCCAGAGGCGATCTCTCGAGGAAGATTGACGGAGGGGCGAGGGGAACGGGAGGGAAGCTTGGGGATAAAAAACCTTGACGGTCTCCTTCCAGTCCTCTCGAATTCCCAAGTCCTGATTTCTTTTCCTGCCTACAACTTTTTCCTGTCGAAAAAACCCCTAAGAGTGGAGGCTCACTGAGGCTCGCCCGCTCGCTCTGCCGAAAGACAACAACTACTTTACTGACCAGGACGACCCGATCCTATCACTGGCCTCCTCACTCACATTGCACTACCCCATCATCCATCACTCCCCCCTCCTCCTCCTCCCACCCTACCATGCCCAACTTACTAGAATTTACCAGTATAATATCATACTCGGAGCAAGTTTTTCGAGTATTCGCGACAAGGAGACAGGTCAGACGCGTGATGCGATCAGAGTATGGGAGTGCTGGGGCGACTGGAGATTTCCTCATCTCCAAGTTTTTGGCCCGTTCTCCCCCCAGCATCTGTGTGCTAATTTTGGTCAGCCAAGCAAGCGACATCAAAATAAAGGGTGAGAGGGCAAAGGTTGACAGGGCTGCAAATGACGATGGGGGCGGCAGGCACTATCTCAGAAGCAGGGGGTCCCCCGAGGTGGTGAGACCCTATGACGACGCGGGCGGGATGGAGGATCAATAAATGCGGGCGCAGTGAAAGGGTGGAGCCGACTGCAAGCCCCCGGCAGGTTAGCCGTTCTGTGCGAGTGTTTAACGCCAAGATGGCCAAGGCCTGCATACATTTTCTCATTCCCCTCCAATCCTCCAATCCTCCAGCTCGCCCACTCGCCCACTCGCCCACTCGCCCACTCGCCCACACACACACCCCTTCAGACATTTGATTCATTCATAATATCGCCTATGAGAATGTACCCAGCACACACACCCCCTCGAACCTCACACACGCGCACTTATTTTCTCTCACACATCCACACCACACACTGCACGCCGCTTCCATTGTACTGTACCAGTACTCGTAACCGCAGAGAGGACACCGCCGCCGCTCTCCTCAGTCCGCAACCGCTTGCTCTTAACCCCCATATCACAAGTACTCATAGTACCGGTACGCAAGATATCATCCACGAGTAGACCACTAGGACCATGGACCCAACTCTTGCGCTATTACCGTCCGGATCGCCAATACCGTAACAAGCCCCGTCATTTTCTTAGATATCTAACACCACACAAAGCCTCCCCCCACCCCCTCTCGCACCCACCCACCCACCATAATCTATCGTCCACAATCCTCGACGGAGCCCCATCCAGATGGCCGCAGAGAATGAGAATGAGGGATAGAGCAGAAACAAAAAAATATATAAAAATAAAAATAGTAATGATCGATTAAGTGGAAATGGTTGAAAAAAGGAAGAGAGAGAGAGAGAGAAGTAACAAAATATCGCAAATCCTTTGCCCGAGTTTTGGAGGGCAAAAAGCTTTTTTGCCACCGATCAAATCGTCATTCGTAAAACATGACATCACGTCAACAAGGCTATCCCAGGGCCGGCACTTTTCCCGAGAGCCTTCCCTCCCCCCAACAAACTTGCCCAAATGAGCAGATTTCCATATCAGCCAGCACCGCGCCTCTTGGCAGCTAAGCACCAGATTTGTTATGAACGGACCCGTATCGGTCCCCGAAATATTTCTAAAAAGAGTACCCCGGTGAGCCTAACCTCGCCGTTGCAGATCCTGCCTCTTTGTCCTGCCCGGTCTAAAAAGGTCAGTGGAACTGTTGCCTATTTTTTGCCCTGCGTCGGACCTCATGCCCGTTCGAGAGCTTCGAGAATGCCACACTGAAACGGACCTGAAACACTTCTTACATCATAACGCATCGGGGTACAAGTATTAGTACTCGTAGGCCGTGCTTTTTTTACATATTATTATTGTATTTTTCCCTCTTTGTCGCCTCTCCTCCTTTTTTCCCTCCTGTTCTCCCCCTTCCTTCCCCCTCTTCCCCCTGACGCATAGCCGTCCCGCTGGACGCGAACCCGGTGTGGCAGATGGAGGGGACCGTAATCTGCAAAAGATTTGCCCTGGCTGCTTCCTCTTTTCTACAAACACTCCTGTGTAGCTAGAGGAAAAGGGAGGGTTCTGGTGGAGAGTTGCCAGTATTATAATAGGTCCGGACGAAAATGGAAATCAACACCCACAAACCTTCAGATTGGAAAGCGGTGGCCGATAGCAACATGGAATAGCGCGATCGGTAATTAACCTGTTCTTGTTCAAATGGGGCTTGGTCTGAACCGAATATTTTTTTCTTTATAACCTTACCGGATACCAGATACCCTATCCCTCCGACCTCCGCTCCGCACCTCCACACCCGCCCTCCCCCCCCTCCCGCCCCACTCCACTCCCGTTAGTGGACTTTACGGTGGGGAATACCGGTGCCTACGGTACTTGTATCAAACCTTCTCTATTTCTTTTTTTCTTTCTCCCTCCCTTTTACTAAACCACAATCTCTCACATACCCACAAGCTCACGGACAACTATCGTTTTTTAACATGACATGTCCGGGCGCAGGGGGCGCTTGTTTGTGAAAAAAGGCATATTCCGGAATTCAACAATCATATCCGATGTTTTACGATTCCTTGCATCGGTGAATGAAAAAGAGAGTGTGGTAAGCGTACCATACCTATGATTGAGGATGTCGAGGATTCGAGGTTACCTAAAAGAATTTTGCGCTGTGATGTGAAGATCCCTATATAGAAGGAGTATAGCGTCAGGGTCCTTCTATTTCCCGTTAGGATCGAGGCTGTTGGGGGAAGGCTCTGATTTGTGGGGTATCCGTCCGTTTTGGAGATAAAGATACGGAACAAGGACCCTTTAAGGAATTATGATATTCTGCCTTTATCTTTTTTCCTTTCTTTTTTTTCCTTTTCTTTTTCTTTTTCTTTTTCCCCTTTTCTTCTTCTGTGCCATCTGAGAAGATGGGGGATTTTGGAGACAATTCTCTCTCCTTTATTTTTTTTCTTGAACGCACTGTTTTTATTTACTTTTTGGTGGTGGGGATGGTTGGTCGGGTGGATGGATGGATGTCAATGGTGCGGAGCAAAGAACCGCTGTCCCATGACTAAGACATTCAGGGCTCCGGAACTGGATCGCGGGTGATGTCTTGGTGAGGAGGATGGCTGTCTGTGGCGCCCCTCCATCCTCTTAATCTTTTTTTTTCTTGTATTCTCAAAAAAAGAAAGGGGGGCTCTTTCCCAGGGGCTGCAGACCTTTCGTTTTTTCTGCCTTTTCAACAAACATCATACAAAATCAATCTCGACATGCCAATGGTTTGGGTCCGTCGGTAGCATACATAATTCCTACTGATATGCTATTTTTTGTGTCCCTTTTGGCAACAACCTATGGCGGCAAGGGTGATACAAAAAACTACTGCTCCTCAAGCCGCACTCAAAAACTTCGGCCATCTTGAATACGGTGCTAGTACTCGTACACTGTTGCAAAGGAAGGGGGAAGCACGGGTGCCAGTTAGGCGAGGCGAAACGACAAACACACTCACACATACTCGTAGACTACATATCATACGGTACATATCATACATGAATACGTGCATACTCGAGTACTCGAGCACACGGACTACATACACACACAGACCCGCACACACAACCCCACTCCTCGGAAAGGTAGCACTGTAGTACCGGTACAGCACGGCACTTCTCAACAAGATCCCTTGTATCGAGGAGTGCTAATCTTGCGGAAGCAACTGCTTTCCTGCACGGCACACCCTCTTCTCGCTGCATAATTCGTTCAATCCAAACACGAACCCTCCACCTCATACCGCTACCTTTTATCGCTACCATTCTCCTAGGGGCCATTGATCCGAGCAGACTGTACAAGTTATACATCAGGCAGAAGAGAGGGCGAGATTTCAGTTCTGATACCAAACCATAAAGTACGGTACGCGAGCCACCGCGCTGGTCCTGTGTGGTCAAATTAAAAAAAAAAGACGGAGCCCCTAGCACAGGGTTGTACTGTAGCACCGTCAACCAACCGGCAGCTGGATGACAACTCACGGCAGTTGAAGGGAGGAAAAAGACGAAATAAAAAATAATAATAATACTCGACTAACGAGGCACCAGATCTCGCGCGCATCCGTCCCGAACCAAGGCCTCGTCAACCAAACATCGAAAGAAAGAAAAAAAAAGCACAATAATTATATATATATTTCTGACCCGGATCCCTTCGTCTCGAACCAAGCCAAAACTTCCCGCACTGGATGAGCAAGCCCTCTATCGTTTTCCACCCTTCCTCCAACTCCCGAGGTTTAAGGTTTTCCCCACCATAAGGGGCAGATCAGGCGAAAGGAAAAAAAGAAGAAAAAGGTTGAAAGTGGAAAATAGAGTTGCCGGTCAAGAGTAGAGTTTCCGATTATTCTGCCTGCATCCTGGTTCAAGGGAATGGAGGGGAAAAGGTGGCTTAGTGATGATTGATGGACGGCTGTTTGGGTAAGTCGAGATCCAGCTCAAACAGTGGTATCGATGAACTTCGGCAGTTGTTTTCTTTCTTTTTTTTCTCTTAATTGTATCGTACCCTTATTGACCTTTTTGGTTTCTCATCGTACATCACTCATTACGGTACTCGAGTCCGATAGACAGGTGTCATTCGTTTACCGGTAAAGGGGGGGGGGAAAGAAAAGAAGAGAAAAAGGACCCCAGGACTTTAAGGGTACGAGCGAGCGAAACATACACTACGGTACCCGTATCCATCGAAAGGGATTCCTCGCCTCGATGGAGAACTCTCTTGATCCTTCCTTGCAGTCTTTGCATGATCGTGGACATCGCTCGCTCCTGTCAATCGATGACAGGGTCACATGTAACCAACCGTGTTCACTTGCAGTGACTATTCCGGAGTCTTCCTCCCCCCCTTTTTTTTCATTTTCTTCCCTCGTCGTAAATCACAATGAAACGGAACAAACAAGAAACTGATCCCTTGTGTCTATTTTCCCGTTGGGCACTGTTAGCACCGGGAGCGCAGGGTACCGGTAGGGTGCTCGAGTACCGGTACTTGTACGCACAAGCCCCACCCCATCCTCTGGAAAAGGAAACCTCAACCTTGTGGCAGGTATTATTGCGATATTGTAACATTTGAAAGGGAAGGTTTTGCTTCGTGGAGTTTGCTCTACCATTGCCTTCCGATGGGCAGCGACGGCGATGAAGGTGTATTTCCCTCCTCTGTCGTTTCGACCCGAAGCTGGAAAGGCTGTAACATAACTTACACATCATCATCATCCGCATTCGGTCGCTTTTTTCACGAATCATCACTCACCACCTCTCGCTAGCGGCGGGAAAAATCAAAACGAAACTCATCACTACTACTGTACGCATGCCCATGCGCGCAGACGAAGCGGAACGGGAATGAAACCTGATGGAGAGCCTGATTAATCCCGACCTACCATCGGAGACAGCATCGGAGAAAACAATTGCCGGCATCGTGAGAAGGGTACGAGTACTCCTGCAAGTTACATTATCGCCGTCGACAATTTCAGGTCGCGTGGTTCTTTCTCTTCTGGGATGAACTTTGGCCCTGAAGCACCCAACCGAGCGGACATTGTACCCTGTCGATTTTTACCGTAGTCATTTGCCTCCGTTGGGAGAATGAATGGAGGGAGAGGCAAACTGTGCAGTCAACAGGGCTGATACCTACCGCCGGTATGCCGTTCCTTTTGATTTGGTTTAATAGCTTGCGCACGCGTGACGCGGTAACAGCCCACTATGCCTACCGTGTTCCAGGGTGCGATATGATATGACTATAATATTTGCAGACTCGTGGATGAAAAAACCCTTCACAAAAAGTCATTCTCTTCCGAACCCGGCGCGCCGATGGGTGGGGGGTTTGACAGCGCTGAGGAGCTCTTCCACGAGGCTAACTTATCAAGCGCGATATTGTTCTCTAGTGCTTATACGGTATGTTTCCTGAGTGGCGAAACTTTAAGCACGGCCCCGGCGGACGCTGTTGCTCAGTCAGGCTCTGAAATAAAGGGAAATAAATAAATAAATGAATGGATAAATGAATGGAATTCGGGGATCTTTGGGCTCCCTTTCGCATAGTTCAGGATATTTTAAAAACAAGGCTCTGCAATACTTTCCTCTGATGAGGGAGAGATGCCTTGAGGAGTCTATTTCTGTGCGGGCCTTGGCGCCAAGGCTGGAGACCTACCCACCCTAGCTTGGTCTGGTGTATCGTAGCGAAATGGTTTTGTTTGAGGCTCGGTTTTTATCAACGCATGGCATTATGATTGGTAGGGGTGGTGGTGGGCTGTGTAACTACGGTAGGCTTTGTTCAATGCTGGTACGGTGCCAGTAGGAGTATATTACTCGTACAGTACGGTAATCATGTTACGTGCAAACAAAGTTAAGCCTTCTCCCTTCCTCCCCCTCCATCCCCTTCCACTGAGACGGACACCCCGCGGCCAATGATGGCGAGTACCAGGGAAAAATCATGTCATCACCCCCTCCATCTGAAACAGTCAGATTCGTAACCGGGAAGGGGGAACTAAGCCTCTCGGGACTATTCGAGCATTGCGGTATCGTGATTTGCGGAGAAGAATACGGCACCTGTGGACTACAGTATCATACCAATGTTTAAACTCAGCCAAAGCACTGACTGGGTCAGTCAGTGCATTCTGGTGTTTGTTTGAAATCCCTCTCTCCGTCCGTCGATCGTTGCCGGGGTTAGCCTTGGCCTGGTGGGCTGGGAAGTTGGTTGGTTGGTTGGTCGGTTGGTGGTATGGTACAGTACGAGTATGGGGAACGTGTTTGGATTAGTCTACTGTATCGTTGTTGTTTGCTGCTGCTGCTGACAGGCTTGGGGTACTGCACTCGAGTACTTGTACATGCGGTATTGGGGACTTGTGTGGGACTGCACTGTACTGTACTAGTGCACTTTTAAATAAGCAGGGTTACTTGTTCTGGCTTTTTCATTCGGCCTGAGCACGAGGGAGGTTTTTTTTAATTTTTTAATTTAATTTTAATTTATATTACTTCCTGGGGGATAATGGAATTCTGGTAATGTTTTATCGTACTAGTTAGGAATTGGGCGGACACTTGGACTTTTTTTTATAATTTTTTTTATATAGTTTTTTTTACTCGAGTACCGTACAAGTACAGTACTCTACTGGTACACTGTAGCACACAGTTATTACAACCCCGCGGACAAAAAAGTTACTCCATTCCATCGGCCGGTATGATAACTAGCAGATTATATATACTCGTACAGTACAAGTAAGTATACATCCACCCACTCACCCGCTAGCCCGGGTCGAGCAGAAACCGAACGGGCATTCCACGTTTCCGGATTCAGATGGGGAGGTTGCTTTGCTTGCTTTCTTGCTTGCTTGCGTGGCGGGTAGGTACTTTGCTTTACTTTACTTTTGCCAGTAGTCTACTGTGCTGGTACTTTTTACCCGTTTGAGGGGGTGGAGGGGGGGCGGGTATGATAGGTTGCATGTGTCTACGTTATTATAGGTCGCGATGGGAAGGAAGGATTTGTGTGTGCTTTGTGTGCTCTGTGGTATGATATCGTAAGGGCACTGTACTGTACCTTTTTTGGTGCCCGAGTTGGATTTTTTTTTTTTGGCTGTTTGTAAGAGTGCTATACCGGTACTTGTGCAGTGTACTGTACTGTACACTACTGTATCGGTAGTAGTAACATTTGTAAGTTTAGTTACTATTACAAGTACAACAGGGTATAGCGTGTGTCGTGCAGCGCAAGGTACTCGTACAGTAGGTTTCCACAACGGCACTACAGTACAGTACGAGTACAGTACGAAAAATACCACCACACAGATTTATTACCGTAACATGGCACAAGCACGAGCACAAAAGAACCCCCCCCCCCCCTCCTTCTACCGCCACCACTTCCGCCTAAACCGTTGAGCGGGGTGAGGTGAGACTGGGGCGAAAGCGAATCAATTAAAAAAACGCGGGTAAAGAGTTGGAAAACCTGGGAAGCCTCAATGGATTGACGTCTATCTAACGGCGGGAAGGAGGAAAGAAAAACCCGGAAAGGATGTCCTTTTTTTTTCTTTTCTTTTTTTCTTTCGAGCTGACCCGTCCTTTACCCACTCAATGGGTTATAGACTTCGCCATGTATGTATCTAGATATCTATCTATCTATCTGCTCGAGTAACCTCAGGCCCGATCGTCAATTCTCACTACCCTGAAAAATGCTAAAGACGATGGTGAAATAAATAAATAAATAAATAAATAATGGGGTTTTTTTTACTCTCCTCCTTCTCCATCCCAGCACAAAAACCTCGGGTTGTGCCTATAGAATCAGAACGTCGTATCATGCCGGTATGTTTGGCGCGACAAGACTCGATGAGTCTATGATACCTGGCGCTTGGACGATCATTTACAGGATACCTGGCGCTGATGGGTAGGGTAGTGTGTGTGTGTGGGTGGGTAGCGATCGGTACCGAGTTTGGGGAGAACTGCCGGCCTTGAAGCTAGGGATGAATGATGGATGAGGGTACGGCAAATGGTGGTGGTGGTGAGGGTAGAAACGCAACCTCGGTCCCTGGATTTTAGGTTAGGACGGATGGAACCATGTGGAGGAACCATGCGCAGGAGAGGGAGGGAGAGAGAGGAATGTATGATGGGTAGGACAGCGCACGGGGGACCCTGCTGTTTGACCTGCGGGATTAGAGTTTTTTTTTAGTTTTTTTTTAGTTTTTTTCTTTCTTGTATCGTGCTTGTGTCGGCGGTAGTATGGCGCTTGCTTGGGTAATTCTGCTGTAATTCGGCTGTGTGGTGCTATACCGGTATATTGGACCCGCAGTGAGGATATCTATGATTATGACAGTATCTCTCTGATGGGTTAGGCAGAGTATTATCATACTCGAGCACAATACAGTATGGCAAGCTACGGCACTGGAGTTCCCGGAAGGAACGGTACGATAGGGATTTTACTGATTATTTGATTGCCGCGCTACCCTCATGTATGATTATCTACAGTCAACTATCATTTCCGTACCTCTATTACGGTACTCGAACCAGATGTCGTAATCCAACTACCGAGGGAAAGGGACGCATGTTTTTGGGACCCTTTCGAGGCATTGGTATGATCAATGCTTCTCCTGCTTCCCCCCCCCTCCTTCTTGCAACTGCCTTGATGCTCCTCAGGGAGGCAAGAATTAGTGAGCGATAGGGTTCAAGTCTCGCCCTGCAATCAAGCAAGTAGGTGAGTTACAGGCCAAAGTCCCCCCCCGCAAATACTATAAGCCACATTCACCACTATCCAACGTGCCGGTACAATGCTGTATCATACTGTACACTACTATACCACTCTAACTAAATCCCATAAACCGCGCCAAACAAAACAATACACTTTACCATGCGCCGTATGATACAACCTGCACGTCGTCCCCCTCCCCCTCCCCCCCGGCCAAGCCACAAACTTCTTACCCGGGTCCCAGATATTATGCACGCACGCATGCATGCATGCATACCCACCTAACCTCCCGGTACCGGCACAGTACGAGTATCATACAGTACCGTACTTGTTCACACCCGCCCAACGATATACAAGCTCGCCCAGGGACACCCCACATCCCGCTGATAGTACGACGGATCCAGGAAACGTTTTTTCCTACTTGTAGGATTTCCGAGAAGGATCTTTTGTCCCGTTCGCTGTGCATGGCCGTGGCATGGGATGGCATGGCAGGCAGGGCATGGTTATGAGCGGTTGGGAGCTTCTGGACTGGATGGCACGCATGCATGGAAACCCCCCCACCTCGCATCCGCTGATTTGTTTATCTATTCATTGTCGTTGTGCGCGGTACTGGTACAGTACGAATACACGGTCCTGAGACACCTACCGTACTGTGCCACTACTGTGGGATATAGCGGGCTTTTTTTTTTCTTTCGGTTCTGTATTCCCCCACCATCCACCCACCCACCCCACCCACACCCCCGGTTGTCGAATTTTTCGAGATTGGGTGGATGGTTGAACGATCAGGTGTAATTCCTTCTTGAAAATTTCCGGGTTTACGGTGATATATATCAATCAATCTTTGACACTGTTCCCGGGTTTGGATTGGGTTTTTTTTTGCCTCGCTCGCACTATGGTACATTACTAGCACGTGCATAAATTTTGTATCACGTTGGATTCTTTTTTCTCTTTTAGCGCAATGTACTATATGCCGGCAATTGAGTATTGGGTTCCAAATTTTGGCAGTTTTCCAGTAGGATTGCGATCTGGAGCTTTATGTGTGATGACGACGGTGCTTCTGTGGGATTAGTTGCTTTGATTGGATGGGGGCCGATGGGGTCAGGAATGAAGGGATTCCTTCGGCTTGCTGGTTTGGTTTGGTTTGGTTTGGTTCAGTTTCGATGGGCTATGACCGATGCTTTCCAAGCAAGTTCCCGGCGTTGAACGGATTCAATGGATGATTATCCGATTGATCCCGCTTGGTTTCGAATGCGGCTGCTTGGCCGTCGGTGATGATGGTGATGGTGGTGATGTGTGGAAGTGGGTTTTCATGATATCTACAGTATTGTACTGTACTTTTCCGGTTGTTTGGGTGGGTGGGTTCTGCGGTTTAACTTACAGATTGGTAGTGTGTGTGCGTAGGGGAACAATTCCGGAATGGGGAATTGGTTCAAGTTGGCGGAGGTAGAGCGTTACAGTATGAGGAAGGAAGGACTTTGTCTTCCCTGTTGGGACATACTTGGACGATACGAACCTCTTTGTTCATACATCCTTCTACATTGACATTATAGTATCATGAGTTGGTTGGTTATAATGGTAGTTTGCTTACTTGCCACCCCTGGTAACGAAAGCCACCATCTATAATACTCGTATTCTTTTTTCTTCTCTACATATGATACCCCTGCCAGAACAGCCGGAGTTTCGGTACCCGGATGACGAGCATTCCAACAATGCATGATACCGGTACTCTAGTACCGTACTGTACAGTACCGGTACTCGTACATTGTCCGGCCCCTCACGCCGATCGGCACCCAATAATATTATACATGAGAAACCTGATTACTACTGAGGAAATTTTGCGCAATCATTTGTAGAATACTCTCTGTCCTACCATGAAGGCAGGCAGGCAGGAAGGAAGGAAGGAAAGAACCCTTGCAACCAAATACGGTACCCCTCCTCAACACCCCATTTTTTCTTTTTTTTTCTCCCAAAACCCTTCAGATCTCGGCAGTTGATGTTCCTTCCCTTATGATATTACGCTACTTGCAAAAACAACTACAACAAACAATTTCTCATCGCTATGTTCGGATAATAAAATACAGGTAACAGGGTCACGAGGAGAACTGTTTTAGCTTTCGATCCTGCATGCGGAGTAAGTAAGTAAGTAAGTAAGTAAGTAAGTAAGTAAGTAAGTAAGTAGTAGCAGTGCTCGCATTGAGAGAGTTGTTCTGTGGAATTGGAAGAACCGGCTACTATACTATGCTATGCTATACTATAATACTATACTATACTATACCCGGGAGGAGCGTCCGTCCCGTTCGTCGATAATTTACCAAATCTATGATATGTGCTGTTTGGACTCTCCAGTTGCTTTACCCCCCCTCCCCCCACGCTGAGACCCGAGTTTTTAAGCTTGCTAATGATGGGTGGGGATTGTCTTCCGTTTCCTGATATCGTGATATCGGTGGGTGGTGGTGCGTCTTGGACGTGGCGTGATTGCGGCTTTCGTTGTCGATTTTGTAAGAATTATTACTGGTGTTGCTCTATGGTATCATAGTTACAAACATGCAAGGGAGAAAAGAAAAAAAGAAAAAGAAAAAAACGGGAGTACTGTAACCTCCCCCGGAGATTATGGAGATGAGGAAATCATCGTCACTGGTGCTCACTCACTCAGATGGTGTAAGTAAGTAGGCTTAGAAATTCTACTCGTCCTGTACAGTACATTCTCCCGCATTTTCCTCCCTTCCCACCTTCCCACCTTCTCCACCGATATTGTACTGCACTGTATGATACAGCACTGGACTGAACTGAACTGTATACCCCTAGTCTTTCCACGATATCCATGTCGCGGTGGGTATAGTACGGAGAGATCAAACCAATGGTCAATATACCCGTCCATCAACAATTCCACCAACCCAGCCGCCATCTCGGAAACACCACTATCCACAGAGCAGACAGAGAGGAGAGAGCGAATTCTCGTCAGTCCTGTTATACAGGAAACCTACGCACTCGCAAAGATTGTTCGAGTAAGCTATAGAATTAAAATTTTTTTGAGTCCTTCTACTAGTACAGACAAAGGCTAACTGTTATAGCTACTGCAGCCGTGTTTACGCAATACCGGCGAGTGGGGCTGTTCTGTTCTGGCGACCACGATACGATGCGGATACGATAGCGGTGCATACTACGGTATGCACTGACGTGGAGACTTTGGCGTTGTGCGGTACCGGTATCATGCCAGTACTTCCAGTGTCTTGGCGTTCATTTTGCGAAAGGTGGGTTGAGATACAGGTACGGTACAGGTGTGATACCGTATCATACTTATTGTACGTACGGTGCTTGGGTACTTTGCCTGCCGGTTTCAAAAGTATCCCGACTCCTTGGCGCCCAGAGGGGCAACTTGGCTGCCAAAGTGTCCGGATGCTTTTGAATCGGCAAGTACTGGCCTAAACACTCGAGCACGGAGTTGGCTGATTGGGAGCCTGCTTGGGCGCGAGTGAGAGTGATTACCGATTTGCCAAGTTTTCTGAGCGCACCGAATTGGCTTTTTGGGTGCATGTGGGCTGAGCCGAGGGAAATGTTCAGGTGATTTAGGTGAGTGGTGCTGTAGCGTAGGACAAAGGCAACAGAGGGGGAGGAGGAGGGGGTGGTGGTGGTGGCTACAGTATCGTTGGAAATTTACTGCGCCATCGTAATACAACCTAGGTAAAGTAGGTATGATATCAGATGTCAGGGGAGCTTCGGTTGACTTGTATGATATCTTCGAGAGAGGGGAAAAGGTTGTCATGGGATATCTGGATAATGGGGTATCATATCTACTGTCCAACTCTCTCGGGCATCCTACCTTATAGCGCAGCACAGTACTGTACTGTACAGTACGTACCGAGCTTATGCTCCCCGGAGGTTGACTCGAGCCTCGCCACCACAGCCTCATGCACAATAGCAGCGGAAGACATGCCAGCCAAGACGTGCAAACAACATTCCTATGACTGCACGGAATCATGGGTACTCGGGTACATTACCGTATCCGTTTATTTTCCTTTTAAACGTATCATACCGACACTCATCTCGATACCCACATCGAGCCTGTATTCGGGCCGATGCCCCAGCTCAATGCACCCGCGGTGCGTGAACAGTAACTGTAGGAGCAAGAAGCGAAAGGGAATTGTTCCTGCATGAAAACGTGCCCGGGTGAGGTATCATGAGTATATCTGCGAGTCCAGCACACACTGTGGGATTTTATGCGCACCACACAGGCTCATCCAGCCACAGTACGGTAATTTGGAATCTAATTGTTTGTTGGGGATACTTCATCCTTCCTACGAGTAAGTAGACTACTACCGGTATATGGAAGGCGTCTCATGGATACTATCGCATCACGGCCAGCCGGATGGATATCAAACCACACCACAAGCGGGACTAGACAAAGCCAAGTGCATAAGGATTCATTCCTACTCGTATTTTCGGTGCGATATGCTGCTGTCAAACTACTGTAGGTAAATCCGGGGGCGGGTAAAAAAAATAAAATAAACCGAGAAAACGGCTAATCTGTGCGTGGTCGGAGGGTCGGGGGGAAAGGTCCCATTTATCCGGGGAAAAGCCCAAAACAAGCTTATTCCATGCTGTTCGGGTACAGTACAGTACTCTAGCGTACTGCACCGTACTGCACAGAACAGAGGACTAAAGTCCCTCCTCCCTCTTTGACCTCCCTGCTTATCTATCTATCCACCTCTTCCATTGTATCGTATCGTATCGTGTCATGCTGCATTCCATTTACAGCAGCAACGCATCTGATGATTAAAAAAAAACCCCGCATTACCAAAAGCATCTGCTATTGCATAATCTCCTCTCGGTTCTCGTATACGCTACCGGTGGTAGATACGGTAGTACTAGTACTTTGCCCCTACCAGCCGCCCGTGGTAGGTTTCTTTTCTTTTCTTCTTTCCCCGCACACCCGCCTTATTATACCACTCGCCTCGTACCCTCCCTCCGTCCCTCCCGCTTCTCCTCATCTCGTATCACCGTGAACACGCGGTGCGGGGGGATTGCTCCGTCGGTGTGTGAGCGGGAGGGTTTGCGGGAGGGTTTTTGAAGGTGCGGTACGCTATACGATCTTGGGATGTCGACATGAGCCTGGTGTCACGCGTGACGGATGGATTGGGCGTTTTTTCCGTGAAATGTAATCTGTGGGGAGTTGGGGTACAGATGGTGATTCTTTGCACTGGCTATCTGTCACAGTGTGATTTTCACGGAGGGGGGTTTTTTTTCCACTGCTCTCGCGGTTGGATAAGACTGGTGCAGGCGGCCCCGGCGGGGAGCTGGGCGGGTGGAACCTTTTGGATTGAATCACATCTCCCGGCGTAAGACACCGGTATGATCTATACTGTGCAATACTGTATCATATAGTGTCGTAGTATCGTACATATCATAGATTTGTAATATATACATTACCATAACCGCACGACACTACGCCACACTCCGATAACCCATCAAAACCCCTTTCCTCCCTCCCTCCCTCCCTCCTTCCTCACTGAACGAACGAACGAATCCATGACTTATCCATATAACGATCCAAAAAAAAGGCACCAAAAGCACACTCACTGCAGCACACGCACACACCCGCCCGCAAGGCGAGGAACCGGGACGTGAGGCGTGAGGCGTTTCAAGCAAAGCCCCAGAGTGAGAATTCGTGAGGATGTGTGTATCGATTGGTATGATATCATTCAAGTTAGTTCGCCATAGGGGTCTCTTTCCTCCCGTCTTTACCTTTGGTATCTAGTACTTGTATCATCCTACGGCACGATACTGGGGTGTATATCCGGGTGCTCGTGGGGGGGTTTTTTTTTGAGGGGAAGGGGGAGAATGGCGGGGCTGTGAACAGGCATGGATTCAAAGTTATTATAGTTAGGTAGTGCTCTGTCGCGTCCAGATCTCTCGTTACTTGTAGCACTCTCGCATGGATGAATAGGGCGCTATGGCGTGATCCCCTGATTGATTGATTGATCGATTGATCGATTGATTGATTGATTGCTAGGTATGGCCGTGTAGGATAGTATAATACATAAGTTATGGTGCAAGGGAGGGTGAGGGGGTTACATATCGCGCCGACTTGACTTGCTTATACCATCCATATCATACATAAAATACCAGGATCGCAAGATTAAGGCTTCGTCTCCCCCCCACCTCCCTTTCATTACTTCCTTCCTGACAAGTATGATACTTGTTTGTATACAATGCCTCCTCCATCTCCATTATTGGAATCGTGCGGTTATCTGTTTGTCCGTCCGTCCGTCCGTCTGTCTGGCTGGACCACGGGGACTACGTTAAGCCTCAACCTCCCCCCCTATGCGAGTATGATACTTGTATCGTTGGTAAATTACTCGCCCTGTTTACTTACTTACAGTACTCGGCCGAGACTGGGGTATTGCTTGCTTGCTTGCTTGCGTGTTTCTTGTGTTGTATATTTCTCTCTTCTCTCTCTGCACGGTACTTCTCGTTCACGGTTTCCCATAGTGCTTGAGTGCTTGAGTGCTGCGCTGCTGTGGTGCTCTGCTTTAGTGTAGAGTACGTACTCCAGTACGGACCCTGGTTACTGTGCGACAACGGCTATCTAACGGCTAATGAGCGCTGCGGCTACAAGGGCGGTACTGCACTGTGCTGTACCTGTACGAGTACTGTACTGTACGAGTACTCGTACGGTATGGTCCAGCCCCGTCTAATTAGTTCTCGTGGTTTGCGGGTTGCTTCAGGCTCCCGGCGTGCCGCATTATCAATCGTGTCAAGGATCATCCAGGCGTGTTTTTCTTGTGAATTGGGTTTTGTGAAACGCTTGGCATGTATGTATATATACAAGTTCGGGATCCATCCTGGTCGTCGAGTGGCTTACTTGCTTGGCCCACGGTATGCCCTATTGATACGAGTAGAGGAGGTTGCCATATCATTGAATCTTTTCTTTTTCTTTTTCTTTCTTTTTCCTGACATTTTGAGGATTGCAAGCTCGCCCTCTACTCCGGTGATGCTCTAGAGGTGGATACGCTAGGGGAGGGAGGGGGAACTATGTAAAGACTCGTGGGAGAGAAGTTGAAAATTGGCCCTTGTGGGAAACAAGCCTTAAAACGTGTGTGGGTTTCTTTTTCCAAATTTGGTGGGGTGTGATGGCTTAAAGTTTGAAAACCCACTGGGATGTCCTGGCCACGGGGCTGGATACCCTGCTCCATCAAGGGGGGATGGCAATCATAGTACAAGTAGCTCCCTGACCGACGGGATATCCCCTCGACCGAGCGGATCCCTTGCTGACAGGGGTGGAACGTGTATGTACGAGTATATATCTGGGTTATTTTTTTGTCTCGTTAATAGCAACCTTGTGCAGGAGCCGTGCACATTGATAATTGAAGGACTTGGCGAAAAGGAATATACTGTATACATGGTATTTCCCTTGACTTTCCTTTCGGACTGACACATGGAGATTGTATGGTGGGGGGGTATCACCCCGACTGCAGAAGTTTTATATTTTAATTAGCTCACAAGGTTTCTCTTTGGAGAAACGGTCGGGAATTTGTCGGTCGGGCGGGGGGGTGGTCGTCAGGCGTGTGGAGATGAGAAGAGGAGATAGGAGAAATGGAAATTGTTGCTCGCATTGCTACGGTATAGGCATGGTAGTAAGTTGGTTGGCATCTTTTATTTAACCTGGGCGCTTATTCAATTTTCCAGGCCATTCGCATACCTCTGCAAAGGGCTTGCCGCCTCAGCTGGAGCGGTGTGGCGAGTATATTGACGGGGGTGAAGTGTAATGTAGCCTTGGGGTTTGCCGGGATGTTGATGCTCGGCCCCACCATCATGAGAAAACTCCACCTCCCATACTCCTGTTCTCGCCATGGTACGGTAGTTGATTTATCCTCAATATACCCGTTTAGTCCTCCCGTAGGACAACTTTAGGCGGTTTGTGAGAGTTCCTCCCCTGTTCTCCCCTATTTAATTCCATCCCTCGCTTCTGTTGCGGACTACCGGTATGTTTGGGGCAGGGTTCTACTATCGCCTATGCACCCCGCATTTTATCGATGGTGCGCACGCCCTACTCCCCCCCCCCCCGTGACACTCATCGGTGGATGGAAACTCCATTTGTGCGTACGGCGGGTGATCTCCCCTGTAAGCCTCGAACTAAAACACTTTGTCCCGGGTTTATCTCCTTGGTAGCCTTGGGCCGAGTGATCATTCATGAGGAATGTTTTTTTTTGCTTCAATCCCTGATTTTTTTTGAGAGAGGGGATGCGAGGGACTGGGGTAGTGAATTAGATTGGGTTCTGAATTGATACGCGCGTTCGGGCGCTCGGAGTGAGGGGTAAACCTGAAAGGATGAGTTGATTTTTTATAGATTGCCAGTGGGCCTCGAGAGTTCCGGGGGGCCGGCACGTTATATGGACTTTGCGGGGTAGTGTAGAGAATTGTGGTGTGCATCATACTGTGTGTATGGCGGGGGCGCTTGGAGGTTAGGAATTGGTTTGGATGGGGTTGGTCGCCGATGGTAGAGAATTGGGGTGTTGGGGGGCGGTCATGGAGGCGGTGTTGGGGTGGTATGATATCGTGAACTGGGGGGCCGGCGGGTGGGTTTTGCTAAGAGGAATATGGTGAGTGGGTTAATGGAGGTTCAAAGGTCAACGCAGATAGGGCGGATTAGGTGCAGTTTCGGGAGACTGGGGATCCCTAGCCACCGCCCCCTGTGCCAAATCCGTGTCATATCTTGTGCACAATGTCCAGGCTTGCCAGGGGCGGCGGTCATATCGTGGATTTCTCCCCGGCGGGGAGGTGGTCTGGCTTGGCAAGTGAGGAATTCCTCTGGGGCCGCTTTTATGCATGGCCGACCGACATCGACTCGTCCACCTTCCCGGCTCGAATGGATTTTTGAGCAGTATGCACTCTGGTGTTATGCCCTTTCGCGCAGGGAGTATCGTAGATTGTGGGTGCGCTTGGTCTGTGGGGTCCGACGGTAAAGGTTGACATAATCCGGGAGTGGAACACTTAGTATTGTCAGAGACACCTGCGGATGGGTGTTGAGGGGAACGTTACTCCTTGTTGATTGCTATCGCGGAGGGGTGTATATATATACGAGCTAGAGACCTATCGGTCGCGTTACTAAAGCTCTTCAAGCATTTGGTCGCAATTCGCTCTTGGGCCATCTACATGTCTGACAGTATTCTGCAATTGCTAGGAATGGGCTGGTTGAGGTATTCCTACAATTTCGGTTAGTTTTCTGGTTCCGGTGAGAAAGAGGAAGGGCATTACCAGTGATGAATTGTGGACTGAGTTGGAGTTGGGTAGTAATGCTCGTGATGCCCATCCCGAACGGTGGACGCAACTCTCCCAACGAGGTTATCTTGAGCCGTGAGTATTGTATTATAGTACTTTCCTATTGTGTAACTTACCGCCAACCATACGTCTGTAATCCACCATCTCCTTCAAGTTCTCTCATCTTCCGGTCAAACCTGTCGTTTGCTAAAAAGGGATATTTTGGCTGTGATCCCTCCACAAGGAGGAATTCTTTTTGTGAGACTTCAGTGATCGATGTTTATAATATCTCCCCTCTTGAGGGTGCATCTGATTTAGTATCATAAAGCATAAATAAAGGTTTAATAATGATTATATTTATCCTCAGGGGAAATAATAATAATGGCCTGAATCCAGCTGTGGGCGGGATAAGTATCTGTTCCCAAAGGAGTCATTTGTGAAATACCTAGCTGGCGCAGTGGTTAATATGTCAAGAACCAATTAACTTCCTGTGCACTTGGCGGGAGCCCAGGAGTTCAATTCCTGCTCAGAAATGAGTTATTGAACGATCCATCACATGGGGCAGGGAATTCAGCGGATCCTGCCCTATGGGACTGGGAGTTGAGGTGGTAGCATCCGACTCTGGGCCATACCCTTAGGGGTGTGGCTCGCGCTCGGCGGGTTTATTTTTTTTTGGTATGATAGGAAACATGAGCCCCTGGAGTCCTGAATTTTATATAGACTCTTTAGTAGACAAGTTATTTGCTCCATTTTCTTGAAACATCTGGTAAGGAATGGTTACCATGCTACTGGTAAAAGTGTCTGCTCTGTACTTTAATGGCTCCGGGATTATTCAAGCTTCTGAAAATATGTTTTTGGGGACGACACCACATGGTTGGCTATAGGAGTGAAAAGGTGCACGAGGGTTGAAAAAGCCGCCGAGACCCAGTTCCATTCCATTCCAGATAGCGTATTATTGATAGAACCTTTTTCCACTCTCCCTCCTTACCCACCATCACACATTAGGTAGAAGAATAAAACGGTATGCACGATATACTGCCAGCGATATCAACAAACATCACCCAAACCCAAGACAGTCAGTCAGTCAATCCGAAATCACGAACAATCAATCAATCACTCGTGTCCTGGTAGCGTTTAAGAGGTAAGGTATGGTAGATACCATTCGACGCGATATGTAACGTGCGGTGCTGGGCAAGGTCATCATATACATGCTGTTTGAACATATCATACACTGAAAACCGACAACGTCGTCATATCATACATACAACACCTGTTTTCCACCGTGTTGTATATAAGTTGGCCACGATCCCCACACATATATTTCAGGACCCATCTGGCCAAGAATTTCCATTAAATATTATCTTGGAAGCCCGTATCTTCCTTTCCCACTTTTCACAGTGTTCCATATACCTCCACCCCTGGTCCTCTACGACCGGCCCAACTTGAGCAGGGCCTTTAAGACGCCGTTCCCTTCGTTACGACGTGGGAGCACTGCTAACTAAATACTCTTGACAAGGTATGTACCTATGCGAAATACTTGTCTCTGCACCGTCCGGGGGGGGCTATATATCGCCACCTCTGATATGATACCTCGGTCACCCAAGGACTTATCTATGCTACACAAAGACTGCCAAAAATGAAAGTATCCACAAGTGTGATATCCAAAAAAAAACCTAAATATCCCATTAGAGGACGGACGGACGCACGGGATGAATCACCACATATGTGTGATTCGGCTCATTCGCGCGCTCGGTATATTCACCCCCTTGACCAATTGCTCATGGATAAGTCACCCGTTTAAAAAGAAAAAAAGAAAAAAAAAGTAGTATCCCGCATGGAATATCACTCGATGATTCATCCTGGGGAGTTGAGTTTTTTTTATATATTTTTTATGAGGTATCGGTCCACATAACGGTTATCAGAAGTCCAACAAAAAAAAAGGAGGAAAAAACTCTAACACACGGGAGAGACGCTGTAGATGGCCGGAAAAAAAAAACCCCTGAGCCCGGATGATATCTAATTACTGGCTAGCTAGCTCGCCTTCTCACCTTCCACCCCTCACGGAAATCCTAAGCCCCCGGAATAATCCACGTGAACGAGTGGTTCAGAATTGTACTGTATCTACCTGCCAGGCAGGAATGAATTTCTATGATCGAGTGGTGGCAGTGAATTGTAGATGGGGGTTGCCAGGGTACTGCTTAGTGAACGCGGAAGGGAGATAGGAGGGGGATCACAGGCTAGGACGTTTGACGTTTGATAAGTGCTGGGAGATATATTTATGGGGAGATGATGAATGATTCGGCGGGGGAGTATATGGTACACGAATATGGAGGAGGGGGCGTTTCTCCCGCTGGTGCTGTGGGTTACATAGATCAAGGACGGGAAGCCTAGAATACAATGGTGTAAAGAGAGAGATAGTCTGGTAAGTAGTCCATGGTCGGAGTGCACAACTAGCGAAACGGTGATGGATTTGTTCGGCATATTCGGATACTCACGTTGGAAGACGCTGCCGCAGCGTATAGTACTTCGTACGAAAGGCCTTGGGGAAAAAAGAAATCGCCTACCGTTCCTGTGAATCGGCCCAAATCCTCATCTGCTACTTGCTCCTCCCTCTCTCCCTCTAAAATTTCATCCCGCACGTCTAGAGATATATATATACTTGCTTAAACTCGGGTCATATCATAGATATATATTATATATAAACACGGTACTGTACTAAACTGCACAACAAGCCAGAGAGGGAGGGGCAAGTAAAGTGTGCATACAATATTGTCCGCACAAAATAACTATCGTGGCAGCCGCTCACTCACTCGCTAAGACTAGTAAACGGATCTGGATGTCGATTCATCTATCATACATTGGCGGTACGCCTATCGAGAAAAAAAGAAAACCCCCCCTCCGGAGAGCCAACTTTTCACCACTGCCACTGCCACTAAACATCCTCCCGGATCCAACCTAGCCCGCGCCGCGAGATAATCTGGGGGGATTTCCCGCTACAGGATTCAATGCCCCGGAACTATCCGACGTTGCAAAGTAGCAAGCCCCCAAGGAAGCAAGACTTAGCAAGTCGAGTGATATATCATGAGTATACCAAGATCCTCGCACAGGCCAGGACCAGTCGGACCCTCTCCACGTCCGAAACTTCCATACGACACCCAAAAAGCCTCGCTCTACATAAAAAAATAAATACATATCTGCCTGGAGTAACAACCCCGGGGAATACCGAAACCCGGAACCAGATCTCGTCAGGGGGTTTATTAATATCATACAACAGCACTGTAGAAAAGTACCTAATCATCGATACCACCCCACTCCTCTCCTTCATCACTCATCTCTTCATCGTCGTCGCTATCTTCACCCTCTGCGTCTTCTTTCCGCCGGGACTTGACGGCCCCGGGAGCCTTATCGTATCCCCAATCCGCCAATCGCCCATCGCATAACAGCTCCTTGGATCTGGTGCGTACAAGTTTAGTTGGAGAAGCAAGCACCAACTCCTCAAATGGTGATAGTAGGGTAGCAATTGGCATGGGAATCTTCATCTCCTCTGGCTTTAATTTCTCTAACTCATCCACATAGATGTCTATTAAGTGGTAGCGTAGTCCGTTGGGAACCTTCATATCTTTGGGACTATCGTCACCGTCGCCGTCAGCGAGAACAGCCCAGAGGCACGGGCGGGGGGGAAACAAACCTAAGTGGAATCTCTCTAAGCAGGTTCATGAACCGCCTCACGAGATCCTTCTCCCACTTCCTTGCGTCTAGATATCTAAAACTCGAGGCAAGATACCCCCTCACTAAGAGGAGGAACTTATCCATGCGAAGAACATCCACGCCATTCCATTCCCTGGCGATGGTAATCCAGAAAGCTTCCAAGAAGAGATCCGCATTCTTAATTTCCATAGAGTCCAGTAATCTCGCCAGATCTATCACAAGACGCTGCTGGGTTCTCGGTCTGTCCGATAACCACATGCCTGCACTCGTAACCGTGGTAGTAAGTACGTGAGTCAATTGAAAGGAAACCCTTATTACCAATGGGTAAGAGGCTCCCCATGTTTAAAAGAAGGAAAGAGAGGAAGTGACTGACAGTAGAATAGTCCTTTCCAAAGTTTCAGAAATTCAATTTTGGTAAAGTCTCGACGAGAGGATAGGTACGTTTGTAACGATGCGACCGCTCTATCACGGGTGGGCCGATCTGTTTGATGTCAGAAATTTCACAGACAACCCAAAGAGTGGACCGATGGGGCGTAGATATTACCATTCGCAGCGAGCTGCTTTACGAAGGGTGTTTTCTGAAGCTTCGTTTCGGCCATGGTGATGGGCAAAAAGTTGGACGGCGAATGTATGCGAGGTTGGGTGGCAAGGTACTTCAATCGGGCGTTTCCCTTCTCCTCCTCCACCTATCAAGGGATCTCGTCCTGTCGGATGAGTTGCGATAATAATGGTGTGATTGTCTTGTGTGTGGCGGAATAGGGGGGGTTTTTTTTTAAAAAAAAAAAAAAAGATTAAAAATCATTCCTGTTGAGCCTCATTACTTGGCGGCCGGGTAAGGCTAGTAAGGCATTCTGTTTCCAGGGACTACGATATTATCTAACAAACCCATTGTATCATACATACTGCAGCTAGCCCCAGCCCGCTGCGGGAGGGGAGAGGAGGGATTCGGGGGAGGACCCGAGCCAATGAACGAACCAGAACCCATGATATAAGTTCCTCGTATTAATCCGCCATCAAATTTCGGTACCGAGAATTCTATACGATACTGTGATTCGCCGACGAGGGCATTGCGCCCTCTGTACCGTGATCACGATTGACTCTCTCTTTTGCATACCCCTTCTATTTTTATTTCTATTTCTATAATACTCCTTTACCCTACAGTTGCCCACACTGATGTTTTAATATCAGCTTGACAAGATTGCCTTGTTTGGGACCATCTTACTTCAGCGGTTGTCGCGCCATCCTATTGGTCGAACCCACCCACCGTAGCCCATTTCCCAAGATTTCAGAATAAGTTACTCGTACCGTAACCATTTGCTAAGCTGCAAAATGCCGGGCGATTTCTGGTGTTAGTCTAGTCTAGTCTACGGGGCGAGGCGATGTTCCTCCCTTTTCCCTCCTTCCCGCTAGGAAGGTGTTTTTCATTTTATTATTATTGTTGTTTTTTTTGTTTCTAATCCTAAAACTTTCGCAGCGGAAAACGGACAGAATTCTGCCTCGTCCGAGGGTTTTTGGTTTCTTATGGCTATAGATTTTCCTCCGCTCGTCCCTTGCGAACGATGGAATGTTCGGGTTAATTTCCGTTCTGTGCACTGCGCTGTACTCGTGCGCTGCCGTATAAGCGCCAGCGAATCGATTTGCCTGGCGTTGGAAAGGAAAGGAATGGGAGAGTGGGGGAGGAAGGAAGGAAGGAAGGAGAAGCGTGAGTGAGTGAGTGCTGAAAAGCTGTTCGTATGCGTATTCCATATCATAGCACTGGCCTCACTCGTATTGCCGTACATCTTGAAGCCCTTTTGCTGCGTTTTATTGGCTTGTCCCTATTCTGTTTACCGAAAGGCAATGGAGGTCTACCGCAGTACTAAGTTAGCTGATACTATTGGTGCCGCTGGGTATTATAGGCACCTCAAGATTAGGCTCTATAGTATAGTACACTCTCTCTATTGACGTACTCTACGTGCTACCATGCAGTCGCTACCGGAGCGGGAAGCCGTGATACAGTACCGTACCGTACTGCAGGAACCAAAACACTCTCCCAGCGCTGTGACAACACCTGAGGATAAGCATCCCAAAAAAGAAAATATCATACTTGTACCCATAACAACTCCTACTCTCCTAGTATAACACCAAAACCCCGAAAGCATTGCCCCCAGTTTACTAAATATGCGCCTTATGGTACGGCATCACAAGTAGCCTTACACTACCGCTCCGCTATTCCCCAAACTCTTACATAGCAACAAACTTTACTACCACTACTATACCCCTTCCTCCCTCCCTCCACCCCAGAAGTTTGTATCGTAAAACGGGAGCAAGGGGGGGGGGGGGGTGGGGACGTGTCCTGGTAAAAAATAAAAAAAACCAAATTTCCAAGAAATCCCTAATCCAACCTCCCCCCGCCCCGCTCCCACTTCCAATCCCCGCCTCCCGGAACCCGTACCGGCCGGATCACCCGCCGAAGGTGTATATACGATATAATACAATACCACCACGAGGCTCTGCGGTAAGGTATCCCACAAGTCTATCCTATTCTTCTTCCCAAAATGCACTGTAACTGTTTCGGTGCGGTGATGGTGTGATATAATGGCTTTTTGTTGCAAGTGAGGTTGACAATTACCCTGACTGAACTGACCTGACCGACTTTAACGTCAGGTGAGGTAAGGCACATACGGACGTACGTTTTGGTATTTCGCCCTGGGCGTATCGCAGCTGTTATACGAGAAATTAGTGGGTTAATGTTGGATTGTCAGTTGGCTAACTCACTCACTCACTCACCCATTTGCTTGGTTTGTTACTGTATCATGCCGTGGAATTTGTGTACAGTGCACTGTATCATGGAAGCATTAGTCCTGTCTATCCACCTCGTTATTTTCGGGTTGTGGGCGGAGCAGTGGGTATCATCATCAACTCCCGGGAGTGGGGTTGGTTTCCGCTGACGGATGCTCGGAGCTGAGGCTATATACGCATGTGGGTTTCGTATGCTATGCTCTGCTATGCTATGCTATACCATTGCAGCAGAGAGGAAATCGGTATATATACAATCGCCTCGAGAATGGCCGACCAGGAGAAGGAACATCATCAAACGGAACAGAACAGAATAGAACATCTTCCCATCACTCCAAGAAACCCAACCCGGACCTGCAAAAGAAAACATCAAACCATCGATAGCAAAGGCAATATCGTCAAAGACCCTCAGGAGATAAACCCTAAATTTCGACACAAAGACAAAAGAAACCCCTACAAAGATGCCCTTCTTCCTAGAAACCTTCAATACGCTGGACCTAACCCCCCACGCCCAAACGGCCCAAGTGCCCCTAGAGCGACTCCTGACCCGCTCCTCCCCTTCCTCCCCCCTCCCCACCCTCACCCCCCCCACCGTGACGCCGAAATTCGACGTGCGCGAACTCCCAAGCGCCTACATCCTGGAGGGCGAGTTCCCGGGAATCGACGACACCAGCAGCCTGTGCATCGAGTTCACGGACCAGAGCACCCTGCTCATCCACGGCCGCCTGGAGCGCGCGGCGACGGGGGCGGAGGCGGAGGCGGAGCGCGGGAGTTACCTCATCATGGAGCGCAGCGTGGGCGTCTTCCAGCGCAGGTTCTGGTTCGAGGTGGGGGTCGAGGTGGGTGGTGTCGATGCTAGCCTGGGCAATGGGATTCTGAGGATTTACGTGCCCAAGAGGGAGAGGGTGTAGTATGGTTGGGTCGGATTGTCTCGACCTTTTTCTCATTTTATTGTTTTTCCTCCTCCGCTTTTGCATTTGTCAATTTCTTTGCTTCTTTACCCCCGTTTTGCAAACAGTTGGGCCATCATAGTCTAGATATTTCCTTTATTTTTTATCTTATTTGTTTTTGCCCCGTCCGTCTCCAATCTGAATAGGAATAGGAATACTTCTCATCAACCATACTTCAAGACTCCAAAGGTAAACATCTCTGCGCTCGAAACTATGGCACGAGTGATGATCCGTGACCGAAATCCTTGCCTTCACCCCCTCCCCCCCCCCTTTAAACACCAATCCTGTGATGCGATACATAAAGGTGATACCCTCTGTTTTCCCATCGCTGTGAAACCTCAATCGGATGCTAGTTTTCACTAGAGCGCGACACCTCCTTTGGCGACTGGGTCCATGGTGGCACACGCCCCCCTACCATCCGACATCGGATAGCACAATGGTCCGGAATCAACAACGGTAGGCAGATGCGATAAAGGGGGGAGAAGGGGAATAGTTGCGGCACAAAAACCGTACAAAATCGCACGCCCTTGGGCTAGTGGTAAGGTGATGTAATATTATTATTTTACCCCCCGTCCTGGTTAACCCCCCCCTCCCGGCACATATCTCCGCTCGGTTATTATGATATTGGAGGGTTTTCTTGAACACCCACGCAGCCGCTGGATTGTATTTACACTTCCCCAATCATGATTATCCCCAGCCATCTATCTCTCCCCAGCTGCCTGTTTCATAATCATAGATTTTAATCCCTCCATGGCATTAACTGCCCGCAAGCCCAACGAGCGAACAGCGACGACAGGGGGGGATGCGGTCCCGTACAACTTGTGGAGCTTATCGACTACCCCAATCATCATGCTGTTCTTCAAGTACTGGCCCGAGTAGTATGGTTCAAGGGACAGTGTGGAACCTGTATATTTTTGCCAAGATTAGACCACATTAGACTGGATTAAACCCTACGGAAGGGGAAACGGCCTGCTATGGACGGGGAACGGCATCATACCAATGTCTTGCCCGGTCTGCACTGCAGTTTCTAAAGTCTTAATTAAAGACTGAACGTCCCCGATACCCTGGTTCAGTCCTTGCCCCGCGAGTGGGTGGATTGTATGGGCAGCATCCCTAGTGAAACATCGCGAATGCACGCTCAGGATTAGGAAAAAAGCTGAGTGGGGGGGCAGATGCATACCCTACTAAGGCCACTCTCTCCGAGATGTAAGAATCGGCGTGCCTCATCCTTAGTGGGAAGGAGGAAATAGAATTTTCTTGCACCCCCAAAATTGTACTTGGTACCCCAGCTCTCTCAAAAGGTGTTACAGACTGCCTCCACTGATACTCCTCTGAAATTGCTGCGTCCATTTTTGCCATGTATGCAATATCGACATGGCTCAATCGAAAAGCTCCGTTGACCATAGCGACGAAATCCACTGATGATAGTTTTTTGAGTTGCGCTGCTATTTCGGGGGTAGTAGACCATACCAAGGTTGCAAAATTCCCCGGAAGCTGGCGCGCATAAGATCAGCATGCCAGCCCCCTGAGTCCGATAGAGTGCGCCACTCACTGGTAGTAATGCTATAGGCCCGGTCGGCAAGAATCTCTGGTAAGCAGTTCTCTCGGCCCCAGAAATCTCCTCAATTTCCACCGTAGCTACAACTCCGTGTCTCCCGTAATCCCAGCCACGGCTCTCAATCCCAGCAAATGCTCTTACGGGCGAATTCGCACCATCGGCTCCCACCAGAAGTCTAGCGGCCAGCTTCCTTCCTCCAGTGATTTGGACGACGGGCCAGGTCCTCAGATCAAGAGTACCATGATCCTCCCCAAAGGATATCCCCTCCACTCGAGTATTGTCGATAGGCTGAGCCCCGCCGAGCTCCTCAAGCCGGGACAAAAGGCCATGAACAAGATTAACATTCTCAGTCATGTAAGCAATTGTAGACGGATTTTCGGCGCCCCAGTTGAACTCGATACGGGAACCGGAAACACCATCCCATACTTGCATTCCATGATAAGCCTGTACTCTATTTCTTTGCACATGCTTCCACACCCCGATATCTTCTCTCATCAGTGCCCAATCTTGTTAGCTGAGGTAGAGTGGCTGACTCACCATTCAGAAACCCAACAGAGCCTGGTGTCAACGAACTGACGCGGTTGGAATAATTATCGCTGGAAGGCTTCCATCTCCTGCCGGCATCCAAATCCAACCCTTCAATCAGTGCCACCCTCAAGCGTGAAGCAACACTCGAGGATCTCAGCGATGTGGCGAGCGATAATCCCGCTGGGCCACCGCCAACAATTACCACATCATATATGTCCTCTGGAACATTTGTTGTGGCGTAGGTCCTTGGTACCGGTGAATGCCGGAAGGCCACGAATCGAGGCCGGGAGGTTGAATTTCTTATGCGAGGAATCGCCGTCCTTGATCTTAAACACCGAATCGGGCTCATTTCCGTTGTATTGTTTGTCGGGGGGAGGTGGATTTAGAGTGCGGTGGGATGACGTTGAACCACGGACGCGAGACACACGTGACGTGCACGGAGCAGAATTTGGTCTTGGAAGCGCTTTTTCCTCTACCTGTGCTCGAGTACTGTACTTGTATTCCTCCCCCCCCCACCCCCATTACCGACCCAAAGTTCTGATCATACAACAGCTCTCTTGGATTCATGAGCAACAAGCCAGGACAATCTGATAAATTAGATATTCTGCGAGTGTAATATCTACGCCTAAAATTCCCAACACCTCCAGTGGAATCGACTACGCATGGTACAAGTATCGTACTCCACAATGAATTCGGCCGGAAAATCGGATTTTCAGTACCGTACCGCTACAAGTACAATACTCAATACGAGCAAAAACCCAACATTCTTGGTGAGTCCAAATATTCCCAGCAAATCACAAAGCTCCAATCATTCCAGGACAGGTTTAGCGTTCCCGGTGACGCTATCCGACTGTCTCAGACGATCGTACTCGAGTACAGTACAGTACTCGTACAATGGATTGGACAATTAGAGCAAGCAGACTTTGAAGAGCCAAATCACCACGACTTCCCCCGTATCACGTCATTGCTCGCAGTACTCGTACAGTAATCATAAATCGATCAAGATTTGTATTCAGCACCCATTGACAATAAATAACTAAAGGTGCCCTAGGAATAAAAAAAAAAATCGAAAATATGAGATGGAATCAAACACAGTTCAATCGCTTGAGTTCTCCGAGCTACAGCCTAACCTCCGCAATCTACTTTTTGCTTCTCTCTGTCAATGTCCTCTCCGCCATCTGCTTGGCCTCCTCCGCCTTCAGTTCCCTAACCTTGGCGAGAACGACTTCCCGGAAAATAGCCGATCTAGCAGCCCTAGAAAGTCTTCCTGCACCTCCACCCGGTGTCGATGCATTTTGGCCAGTAGAAGAAGCTCCTCCAGTTGCTGCCTTCCCAGTATCGGTGGGCAAATCCTCTTCGGGGTCATCAGCCCTCATTTTGAGTGCTTCAATGCGATTCGCAAGCTTGACCATTTCGATACCACGCCTGAGGCGAGCCTTTGCGATATAAGACTTGATTTCTGGAAGAACATCGTAGTCGGTGGCAGTTTCGCCAATGAGCCAGGTGTGTCTGAGCGCTTCCTGTAGAACCACACAAATTAGAAATCAAAGAAAAAAAGCGCTTTTCACATTAAAGAACAGACCCGGGGGGCACTCTACCTGACTAGTGGGGCGGTCTTCGGGCTTAGGCTGGAGAAGTCCGCCAATAAAGCGTTTCGCATCCTTGCTGACCTCTTTCCAATAGCGCTCGTGGAAGATAACACCTCCCTTGCTACATTCGTCGATGAGGTCCGGGAGACTCTCGCTACGGAACGGAGAGTATCCACAGAGGAGAGTATAGGTGATAACTCCCAAAGACCACATGTCAACAGCCTTTCCATGACCCTTCTTCAGCATAACCTCAGGCGCAGCGTATCCGAAAGATCCAGCCATGGTGTTTAGCATCTCATCACTTGAATCCAGCATTTTGGCAATACCGAAATCCGCCAGGACTAGGGAAGATTTGGCATCGGGAGTGAGGTATAGAAGATTCTCAGGTTTCAAATCTACCCTGTAAGGTTAGCGCCAGGACTCAATAATTGCTCAACGCGTAACACGCACCTCTATGCACAATATTGTTATTATGCAGGTAGTTCACTGCGTCCAGGACCTCGCGCACGACCTGAGAGGCGTCCTTCTCGGTAAATTTCCCGTACTCGCAAATGCGGTCAAAAAGCTCTCCACCGGTCGCTAGTTGGGTGACAATGTAGTATTTGTCCTAGCACGTGATCCCCCATTTTAGCACCCGTGGTGTATTCCCCCACCTCAATGGCTGCGAAGGTCACTCACTCTCGATTCAAACCAATCCCTAAACGCAACAATATGCGGATGCTTAAGTTTCTGCAACAACGCTAGTTCATCGTATACCATCTGCTCGTTACCTTTGACATTCTTCTTGAGAATGATTTTCACGGCAACTTTCCCGGTAGGTCCGTCTGCTTCGCGAACAATTCCATAAGTGCCTGCACCCTAGTGCCAGTAACCGATTTTAGCGACGGATGTCATCCTCCCCATTTCGAAGGAAAAATAGACGGAAAAAGCATACCAAGGTGCGGCCCATTTTGTACTGCGACCTGATCACCCCACGATTGTCAGTTCATATTCCAATCAGCTCCAGCATATCATCAATGCTCGAGTTTAAAATGCTCACTTCTTGTCATAGGTAGGCGGCTGCCCGTGCAGCTTATTGAGCACCGAAGAAACTAGTGAGTTATTCCGTAAGAAGACGAACATCATGCAGGGCAGAAATTTTGCGGGACGATTTAAAAAGAGGGGGGGGGGGGTGATAAATGTACGTTCAAGAACGAAGAAACGTAAGGGCCGAAAAAATAATGAACGAAATGGTCAAGTGGACACGGGGGTATCTTTTTAGCTTACAACTCATAGCTCCGACGTTCCTCCTGTTTATAGATGTGCAAATAAGTCAAGGGTGGACGGGTGATGGGGGGAGCCGTGAGGAGAGTATCTGTCCTGCCTGCCCAGTGGCTTTGGTGGTCGAGGTTCAGGGATCTGCGGGCAGCGGGGCGCAAATGGGGAAGAGACACAAATAGATGGCACAGCAGGTAGGAGCAAGGGAGGGTATGAGACGCAGAGATAATGCCCGTTATTCGATGTTCACAAACTTGCAGAAGGAGGTGGGGTTGCTGTCGTTCTTCTTCTCTTCTTCCAAGGAGAGAGTTGGCTTCGATGGATGGACTGCACCGTATTGTAAGTGGTGCAGAGGGAGGAGAGAGTAGGGTGGATGGAGGGGGTGTCAGGGTGCGGAGAGGTCACAAAGAAGGGGGGAAAAAATAAATAAAAATAGTGGTGGTGCTGATGACTGCTTGCCTGTCCGTCTGTCACTTTGGTTGTCGCTGCCATACGAAGCTCGTTCAGATAAGTGTGGTGGGGTTTTCCCTTGGCAAGACCATAGATAACACAGCGAGCGGAACATACCTCCCAACAGCCCCTAGAATCAACGAAACTGAGCCCGAACGGAGTGTCACAGCGACCAATCTTAGCTCAGAGCCTCAGCCGCACCCCAATAGCACACAATCCAGTCAAGTCCGGGTCAATGCTGGCTCTCAAGAAACAAGCCTTGTCGTATTATTCAGCGAGGGCAAGGATACCGGTACGGCATTGGGCCACAGGAAGAACAAGGCTATCACAGCGCTGATCTCCAAGCCTGGTTCGCAAGCTCAAGCCGCACTCGCAAGTGCTGAAGTCTATCGTATAATATTTCACCCTATCAATCAGGCACACCATTGGGCAAAAGCCGGGTCTTGCGCAGTGCATAAAACGCAAAACCCAGCCCCCAATCCACACGGGGACGGATCACGAGTATCGCACTGTAGAGTGAGCTGCCTAACCGCAGCATGTACGGTACAATATCTTACCTGCTCCACGATGCCTTGTTGAACACCGTATGATATTGTGTTGTACCGTGCGTGTATCATACAGTACCACAAAGCACAACTTGATATACCGTGTTCGAGCCCCGCCTCAACCCCACAGCACGGCTGCCGCAGCCCAAAAGAATAAAACACTACCGGTACTTGTTCCAGTTCCGACGCTTCCGCAATAGACAATCGGCCTCCAACAGAAGGCTAGGAGGACCATTACCACAAGCTGTACCCGTAGTGGTAACCCTATGTCAGTAGTGACTCGGTACACTTTAAAACAGCACCCTACATTCCCACCGCAACGTACCGGTGTGATTCTAGCACCTGAGGGCATACCTAAAAATACCCCACGACATGATACAAGGAAAAATTTGGTCAAGAGTATGATAAACTTCCCATCGCCAACCATTTTTCGCCGATCCCCCTCCCTAGCAGGCAACCCGGCACCGGAGTACCGGTATGTTAAATTGCTAGCACAGCACTATACGAGTACCTAGCTCTACCGGTACTGTGAATTCCATGGTCACATCCCTCCCGCTCCATTCAGTGCTTGGAACAACTCCGAGCATTCTTCCCCCGGCCTCGAAACCTACCACTGTTCGCGGAACATATTCCAGCAAGCACTCTACCAGGATCGGGCATACTAAGGCAAGGCGAACACACGCACTCAATCTAAGAACAAGAGCGGTGGCTTGGGACTATTGGCGGTGTGCTCAAGAACAATTGTACCCTCTCCCACGTGCACTTTTGTGGACAGATTGATATTGTTGCTTTCCCACAATAAAACTACTAACATTTTGCCACCAAGGCACACCCAATCGCAAATGATTTTCTGGAGGGTAGAGATCTCATATTGCGATATCGTATCAAGAACCAAAATCTTTAAAACAAAACGCATTGTGAGCACAGTAAGCTGTACTGTACTGTAAATTTACTCGAGTAACGCAAAATGCAGTTTCACACCAGCAACCAATGTCTCAGACCCCGCACCAGAGGGTGGGAAATGGCAAACGAACAAAATCCAACTTATCTCCGAGCCAATGTTAAAATCATTCATAAAGTATGATACCCGCCCCTCCATAGGACGTGCGATGATTTGCTGTAGTAGATCGTGCCCATGTCAGGCAGGTATCAAGAAATGATCACCAGGGCAAAGACCCAGACTATCAAATCCACCTTGCCACCCTTGGAACAGAGCGGCAGGCCAAGAGAAGCAACGGACCACGATAAAGCGCAAAAAGACCCCCCGTTATCCTCACAAAACCTCACTCGTAAAGCTTAGAAGCTAGGGCCACCGCCCTATCCCCACGGGTATCAAACCTACCGCGGCGTGGTAGTCTATCATGCCGTAAGTGGCAGAATTGCAAAATGGGCGCCCGCCGTAGAAAAGGATGAAATAGAGCTATGATACCGATCCCCTCCTCCATATAATCCGATCGAATCTGAAACCCAACCGAAAGCCAAACCATCCGGAATAAATCCTGTACCGTACCATTTTGAAGGGCAACGGCGAGGGCTGTTCCCCATAAACTACCGGCAAACACCACATGCCTGGCAAAAAAAACCCCTCACCGATATTATGCGGTAAGCGTACTCACATGGTCTAAAAAAGAGAGAGAGAGGAACAGAAAAACAGAAAAGGGGCTATGGGAAACAATCCCATTCCAGCCGTGATCTGATCGACATCTTGTGGGAAGTAAGAGTGCCATTGCCACAAGCCAGGCCGACACCGGACCCTGATCACGTGCAACACGTTGACCGCCAAGCCACTCGCCCTCTTGCAACCCCACGTTCAGGCGAGCATCAAGCAGGCGAACAAGCAACAACAACAACTGTTCCTACCATCACCGCACCACAATTACTTTCACAGGTCACGATGTTTCACGCCAAACGCCTTCAAAAGGAGCTCAGCAAGGTATCCCACCCTCCTGCTCGGAGCGATACAGTCGAGGCAGAGAAACAAACTAACATGTGAGGCAAAATAAACACAGATCCACCAGGGTCTTCCGCCAGGTACGTAGCTTACTCACTCACTGATCCGCTCTCCGACACCTTCTAGCAATGCAAACACTAAAAGAATACTGGGACGAGCAGGAATCCACCTTGTCGCGGCGAACGACTTTCAGGAATGGCAAATGGACATCCAAGTTCTGGACGAGAACCCACTGTACCACGGAAAGACTTTCAGGCTCAACTTCAAATTCAGTAATAACTACCCTATCGAGGCCCCCGAGGTCATGTTTATTAGAGCTACCGATAGAGGTATACTACTACTATTATTATTGTTACTATTACTATTATTATCGTTGTTATTGTTCTTATCATTATTAACCCTCTCCCTCATCCAACAACGATAACAAGCTACCTATCATACATACGCAACCCTCGCTAACCTTGTGAACGAAAAAGACATCCCAATGCACCCGCACATCTACTCCAACGGCGTAATTTGTCTGGACCTCCTCAGTAGCGGGAACGGATGGAGTCCCGTCCAGAGCGTTGAGAGCGTATGCATGAGTATCCAGAGCATGCTCACCGGGAACACAAAGAACGGTAACACCCTCTCCTACCTTTCCTCCCATCTCCGCCCCATGATTCCCGCCCTAACAAATGAAAACCAACCCAGAGCGACCGGACGGCGACGACCAGTTCGTCCTCCGCACAAACCGCTCCCTCCGTAACATCCGCTTTGTCTACGATGACCCTACCGTCTAGCCTTGTTTTTCCTTTCTTTTTTTCTTTTTAATTCCATCTAACCAACTCAAAACTATTCCCCTTTCCCTACATCTCTTTATCCTGTCCTTAAACTTACCCACCATGTACTGAAGGGGCGCTCCGGAATACCTTAAACAATAGGCCACGAATAATACATGGAAATAGTTGAGGATCGCAGAGAAAACGGGCGAGTGGGCGCATTTTTTTTTTTCCTTTTTTTTTTCCTTTCCCCCTCTTTCCTCTTTTACACACGGCTACTTTTACACCGCCCTTTTTTTCTCCCATAAAGCACTTGATCATGAATTATCACTCGGCCTTACAAGTAGAAGGGGAATTGCTTAACTTAAACCTCCTATCATTTCTTCCTCCTTCTCCTAAAACCTTTTGAAATGGAAGACCTCATTATGAAAAAACATTTTTTTTCCCCACCGCAAGATGGTGAACGTGCATAAGCGCGCAACCTGTAAAAACATTGCGGGCTGACTTAGGCAGGAGACATCTCATCCCCCACCCAGCCCAAACCAAACCAACTAGCCAGTCAATTCACAAGAGTAACCACTTCACCTCGCACTCACGACACTAGGGAACCACAAGACGATATACCACAACCTCGATTATCACAAACACGCACGACACGACACTAAATAAACGGCTAACCAAACAGACAAATAAACAGGGTGCTAACCTAGCCTATCGTGATGGAGAACAAGTTTCGAAGAAAATAAAAGAAACGGGACAAGAACCATGACAGTGACGTGACGATGGTGAAGATGAGGGGGAGACAGAACAGGGAGAATGAGAAGCAGAGGATAGATATAATAATCCTCTGCGAGCAGCCCACACACAAGCACGATGGCGACTAAGATTACGACGAGGACGGCCGCTTCGGGGTCTTCAATCAAAGACCCAAAAGAAGGGGGGGGGATACATGAAAGCCCAAGCAGATAAACAAATAAAATACCATAACGCAATCCACATAATCCCTGAAAAAAATGAAAATGAAAAGAAGAGAA
>LN891054.1:77781-105676 GCA_900010015.1 Tuber aestivum
AAAAGAAGACAATGTAACGGACAGGGTCTGAGGGTCGGGTAGCCCAAGGCACACCACAATCAGGACAGGCAGGATTCGGGAGACGAGGTCTAGGTATGGGGGTACAACTGAAGCGAGTTGTACGAGGTTCAGGATTCAGGGGTTCAGGGTCAGGGTTCAGAGGTTCAAGAGGACGCCAGAAAGTAGAGGGTGTAATTCCTAGGTAAGGAGATTACCAGATTGCGTAAAGAAAGAAAAATATAAAGGGGCACACCCCTTTATATAGTAAGAAAATCCTCCATGATCACTAATACAAAAGAAAGTCCTTGGTGTCGCACGCAGCCGCGATTCCTCCATCTGGTTCCGCTATCTTGCGTTGCGCGGCAACACATCCCAATCGTTTATACAAAGGGAATCCAACCATACAATCAAGAAAACCACAACCAATATATGCAACGAAGAACCCATGCATATTCCGTCTCCATAGCCGGGTGGCCGTGACAGACAATTATCATACCATTTTCATCCATATTGGTCATCTCATAGCAGCTTGTCTTAGTCTTTGTCTTTGCTTTCTTTACTGTTCAAGTCTTGGATGGTATGATCATTCTGGGTTCAGTACTGGTACTGTATTTTTAAAAGAATCAGAATTATAATATTCATAGTCACATGCTGCAGTCATTGCTCAATTGAGCTGCTTACTAAGCTATCACCAAGACTTTTGGGTAGTAGCTTTATATTAAAAAATAAAAATAAGAGGAGAACATATTGAAAAATATTAAGAAAGGAGAGAACTTAAAAACTAGAATAGCTTAAAACTAGAGCTATTTAAGATTAGAAAAAAAGATAAAAACTAGTATTTAAGGAACTTAAGTGTTTCTTAAGACAGCTGAGAAGTAATGGCATACTGGTAGGTAGGAGTAGTTGAGGAAATGTAAATTTAGATTTCAAGTATTACAAAATCTGATATTGAGCTAAAACTGGTATTGAATGGTCAGGCACATTGTAGACACGCTGCAAGATTTGCGACAGCTTACAGTTACACAATCGACAGGAACCTTGGCACGGTTATCACATCACACCTATCCCGGTACAATACCGGTACCCGAGCACGGTACTCGAGCACCTGTATCGTACGAGTACTTGTGTAGCTAATATCAGCCATGGATCGCATGATCTCGTTTCTTGCAGGCTCCTGCTGTATTATAACAATTTTAATCACGTGATCAATTGACTAATATCACAATATCATCATCATACTTTTCTTCTTTCCTTTTTTGTCTTCGTTGAGGGCTCTTTCTTGGTCCCAAGTGACTAATACCCGAGACCTCGGTCTACTCGAGTACCGGTATGCTAGTGGCGTCAACATGATGAGGCTAGTCGTATACCGTAGCAACAGCCCAATTGTTCGAGCAGGGTGCGACCAAACCCTTCTATTGGACTAGCGCTGCTATGGAGTGGCTGAGGGCTCAGAGGGAGAAAAAAAATTTGCACCCCTCGCTCGCGGCCTACATATTCTGCCCCTCACCTCTCGTCCCTCCTTTCCCTCCCCCACCATCAACCACAAATTTTCACAGCACATCAAGAAAAGAAACCACCATTCGTAGTGCTCATTCCTTCTGATAAGGAGACTACTGCAGATACTATTTACTGGTAGATAAGTTCCTCTCTTATCATCTCATTCTACTCAATCGCTAACGAACTCGCACCCGTACAAACAGCAATTACTACGATCTACCGCTCGAGAAAAAAAACTACCCCACCTCTATCAACCACCTGCCCAGCATGGACACCGAAGGTCTTAAGGATGTTGAGGTAGGAAATGCTCTTTGGAACACGTTCTCCCTTCTTCTTTGTGTCATACCGGATTTGTCTCCGCTTTTCCTGCCTTTCGCCCCTGCGGGGTGCTGGCTGCGGGGCAACCGCTGCACGTGAACTCGACGCTCACAATTCACTTATCTAGGGAGAACTTGTGTCTACCTACAAAACGCAACAGGGTCAGGCTTCTTCTATCCAAGAATTTGATCAGATGAGTCTGAGACCTGAGCTCCTCAGAGGTAAGCAACTTGGGAGTTTTTTTCCTTTTCCTTTGCTCCACGGCATTCACTGTGTTGTGCGACCGCAGAGACCGCAGAACAGTTTTTTTTTTCTTTCACTATTTTTGTTTCGATGTTCATGACGCTGATTTCGTTCTCTCCTAGGTATCTACGCATACGGGTACGGAACCAGCTCAATAAGTGACGCAAGGTGTTCTGACATTTTTCTAGTTTTGAGCGCCCTTCTGCCATCCAACAGCTTGCCATTGTCCCTGTCATTGAAGGTATGTTTTTTCACCCCTCCTTCCCTCACGATCAATATATTAAAAATCTATCACCACATAGGCCGTGATGTTATCGCCCAGGCCCAATCCGGAACTGGAAAGACTGCAACTTTCTCGATTTCTGTTCTTCAGAAGATCGATCTCTCCCGTAAGGAATGCCAGGCTTTGATCCTGGCCCCTACCCGTGAGCTCGCTCAACAGATCCAAAAGGTCATTATTGCTATTGGAGATTTCATGAACATTGAGTGCCATGCTTGTATTGGGGGAACTGTCGTAAGCCAGGACATCCGGATCCTTGAAGCAGGTGTGCACATCGTTGTCGGCACTCCTGGTCGTGTCTTTGACATGATCAAGCGCGATGCGTTACTGCCTGGGACTATCAAAATGTTCGTCCTTGATGAGGCTGATGAAATGCTATCGGTTTGTATAACTTGATTTTGTGGTCTGTCAACCCCAGTACTAATGTTTCTTCCAGCGTGGTTTCACCCAGCAAATTTACGATATCTTTACATATCTCAACAAAGAAACCATCCAGGTTGTCTTGCTCTCCGCCACTATGCCTCAAGATGTCCTTGATGTTTCCAAAAACTTTATGGTTGACCCTGTCAACATCTTGGTCAAGAAGGCCGAATTGACCCTCGAAGGTATCAAGCAATTCTTTATCGCTGTTGAGCAAGAAGATTTCAAGCTCGATACACTTTCCGATTTGTATGAGACGGTCACCATCACCCAGGCCGTTATTTTCTGCAACACCCGTAGAAAAGTCGACTGGCTCACCGGGATGCTTACCGAGCGCGACTTCACTGTTTCCGCTATGCATGGAGATATGGATCAGCAGCAGCGAGATCTCATTATGAAGGAGTTCCGATCTGGTTCTTCCCGTGTCTTGATTGCTACTGACCTTTTGGCGCGCGGTATCGACGTCCAGCAAGTGTCCCTTGTGATTAACTACGACTTGCCTGCAAACAGGGAGAACTACATCCATCGTATTGGCCGTGGTGGTCGTTTCGGCCGTAAGGGTGTTGCTATCAACTTTGTTACCACTGTATGCTTCCCATCAAACTTGCTCACTTGCGATTGTGAGAAGCTAACTATCCGCAATCCTTAGGACGATATCCGTATGATGCGTGAGATTGAGCAGTTCTATTCCACTCAAATCGAGGAGATGCCAATGTTTGTATACCCAATGATTTCGTTGCCGCTGCACTCGGCCTTGCTAACAATATACCCTTTCTCAGGAACGTTGCCGACCTCATCTAAACGATTTTCATAATTACAGCTAAATAAAAGTTTTTTTTTTTACCAAGTTTTCTATAACCCACTCCCGTCCCGGGTTTATGATTTCTTCCCTTTTTTTCCCTTGTCTTAGTCCTTTCCGATTCTTTCTGTATGCGTTTTTCATCTGGGTTGAGAATTGGCATTCATATCGGGACAGGACTGTGTTTTCTTTTTCCCTAAAAGGGCAATTTTCGAATACCTGAATGGAAAATCATCCGATGACGATGGCAACGTTTCATGGCCTTTGACAAAGGCTCCAGTTCTTGATTTGTTTTCGGTTGCATGCCTCCCTTCACATTATTAGCTTTTAGTTGGTTCCTTTATACGCGGATTAGGTAGAATTATGGTGGTGCAGACTGCTGGGAGGGGGGGGGGGCTTAGTTAATAGTTTCTAGCTAAATTTTATTTCCAGCACCTTAGTTTTGTATTGCTGTGTATCTTGAAATAATATTTTATCAGCTGTACTCGAGTAGACGTGATGAGTCGGACTGTACCTGAACAAGTTATGCCTCTACGATTACATGTAAATCAGTTATAATATGAGTATCGTGCTCCTGGAGCCCTAGCATGGGTTGCTGAAACTCGAACACCATTGTCGCCAGTCACCTTAGAGAGATTGTGAAAGGGTGCAGTACTGTGTAACTGAATTTAGGACCACTTCACATAACCCCGGCATTAAACACCGGTTGTCAATATCCTATCCACCACTCCAACTTCTCCCCCGAAAATATCACGACTTCCCTCCACCTTATAACGTTGGGGCATATTGGCGGTGAACCTATCATTACATCTTCAAACCCGTCCTCCTCCTCCCCATGCACGCGCCAAAAATGCCGCTCACAAGAGTAAGTGATATATCACTCGATTCCCCCACAGCGCTCAGTCAAGTCCTTACCAATTCTCGTTAACCCAACCCAACAGCTCTCACTAATCCCCAAACCCCGCTCGATAGCTTGCATCGCCCGCAATTTCGCCGACCACATAAAGGAGCTCGGCAACGAGCGTCCAAGGGAGCTATTCTACTTCCTCAAACCAGCGACGAGTATCCTGCACCCGGGACAGGGACCAATCCTCGCTCCGCGCGGGGCGGACCTCCACTATGAGGTCGAGCTGGGAGTGATCATCGGGAGAACGGCGGACGAGCTTCAGCCCTCGGAGGCGCTGGACGCTGTGAAAGGGTATTGCGTCGGGATAGATATGACGGCTCGGAATTGTATTTCGCCATCATCTACTACCCACCCATTTCCGTTCTACACAATCTTATGATATCATGGTATCGTACGAGTTTTGTACATGATACTAACGGATAGGTGGTGACCGGCACCAGGGCAACGAGTAGCGCGCGAAAAGGGTCTGCCGTGGTCACTGGCCAAGGGCTTCAAGACCTTCCTGCCGGTATCGCGCTTCATTCCCAGGAATAGAATCCCGGATCCGCACAATGTTCGTCTGCACTTGGAGGTTAACGGGGAGGTCCGCCAGGATGATAGTACGGACTTGATGTTGTTTAGGATCCCGGAGGTTTTGCGGCATGTTAGCGGGGTATTCGCGCTCGAGGAGGATGACCTCGTGCTCACGGGAACACCGAAGGGTGTGGGGAGTGTTGTGCCTGGTGATGTTATCACTGCGGGGGTCAGTGTTGGTGGGGTTGAGGTTGAGGATGGGAGGATTGAAGTTGAGGTTGAGGAGAGGGCGGGGGGGTATTCTGGGCTGCGATGAGACACGCCCGGTATTGTATTATATTATATAGTAGGAGCAGTCCAGGAGCCCTTCAATATCAAAGGTAAATGTTGCCCAAGTTCACTTTTTTTTTTTGTATGATACGAGATCCCAATTCGAATTTGGTCCCACGTTGCCAAGCCCAATCATGCAACTGCGGTAGCCGTGCACAATGACAATCTCGAATCCTCCACCCGAATCTTCAATTCCCCTCCCCATCCTATAACGTATCATTTGCTTCTTATTCCCTCCACCACCACCTCTCGGCCAAAGTCGTCTACCACAATCATGCCTTCCACGGAATCCGACGCAGCGTCCTACGCCACCACTAGCGAAACCGACTTCTACGAACTCCTTGAGCTCCCCTCTTCCAACACACCCTTGACCCCCTCCCTCCTCCGAAAATCTTACCGCAAGGCCTCCCTCAAATGGCATCCGGACAAGAATCCCTCCCCCGAAGCTGCAGAGATATTCCACCTCCTCTCAATAGCTTACGATGTCCTCTCGGACCCGGCGACGCGGGCAGCATACGACAACGCACGCAACGCGCGATTGGCGCGGAAGCGTAGGAGCGAGGCATTCGATGTGAATCGCAAGCGGATGCAGGAGGAGCTGGAGAGTCGGGAGAGAGGGGCTAAGAAGGCTAGGGTCGACGGTGAGGATGCGGAAGAGCGCTTTCACCAGCTGTTAGAGAAATTGAGGGCTGAAGGAGCGGAGTTGAGGAGGAAGAGGGAGGAGGCGATCAGGGCTGCGGCGGCCGAGGAGGAGGAGAATAAGAAGGAAAAAGGGAAGGAAGATGAGGCTATGACTGATGGAGACGGGGAGATGGTGGATGGTGGATGCAGCGGCGAGAGCAGGTTCTCAGAAATCGATCGTACATTGAGAGTCCGCTGGAAGCGCAAAGGAAACGAACACATCGACGAACAACACCTCCGCAGCATGTTCTCAAAATACGGCGCCATACAGGACTGCGTCGTCCCACCCACAAAACCGGAAAAGGAAAAGAAACTCAGGTCGGCATTGATAGTCTTCATCTCCATTGTTGCTGCCCACACCGCCATTCACGACGCCCTTGACCCACGGCTTAAGGACCTCATCTGGGCAAGTGGTAAAGAGCCGGACATCTCCCACAACCCCCCCACCCCCGAACCGTGCACATCGTCGCCCAAGTCGAAGCCATCCACCCCAGCAAGAGCCACCACCACCACCACCACCACCACTACTGCCAGAGGTCCTGAACTCAATAGGGTTTCCTCCTTTGCTAGCTTCGCCGGAACTCCGAGAGGATCCCCGTTTAACAAGAATGCCGCGGCGCAGAGTCCGGATTACGAGAGTATCACGCTCATGCGCATGAGGGCTGCGGAGAAGGCGAAGATTGAGGCTAGGATAAGGAAGGAGGAGGAGGAGGAAGTTACGCAGGAGGAGGGGAAGGTATGAGATTCTATCATCTCCCTCGGGTCGTTTCGGGGTGTTGGTTTGTTCAAGTTTTTGCTCTATTTTTATTTATTTTTTCCCTCCACGGTACAAGCATGGTGGGTTAGTTTTTTTATGGCATTTTTTTCTCTTTTCTTTAGGCTCCAATGGGATTGCGATCGCAGTATTTTAGAGTGGGATTGCCGGGTTCAATAGATGTATTATTACAAACAATTAACTCGCTAGCCTAGTTTACATTGAGGGAAAAAAATAGGTCCGGAGCGCATCGTGTCATGGGAATACTAAGTTCGTTGTAAAGTCCTGCAGTGAGATAGTACAGTAAGTAATTCACCCCAATCATCCATCCATCCACCCACGAGCGATCATACAAGAGAAAGAAAGGCCCAGATCTTTCCTCTGTTGTTCATTCCACCCGTCCCTTAGCCAAGGCTGGGACAATTCAAAGCTATGACAAGTCCGTGAAGAGAAAAAGAACTACGCCCCCCCCATTTCCCTCAATTACTCCCATCCATACTTTCATTAAGTTACCACCAATCCTCCATCCATCCACCTACCTATCGCTCTCGCACCCCATCTTCCACCTCCATCAGCATCTTCTCCCAGGTCTCAACCATGCCCTTATAAAACTCCACATTGGCGGCGGCGAGGCTGCCCAGGGTATCCTTCATCTCGCAGCTCTTGATACGCTCAAAGTCATTGACTTCGCGGATGACCTCCTCATCAAAGGCCTCCGTGACCTTTCTCGCGTTCTCCGACTCGCGTGTGAGCTCCTCGATTCGTAGCTCTAGCTTTCGGACGCGGTCGCGGCGAGATTGTTCATGGTCGACGCCGCGCACGTCCTCAATCTTGCTGCGTAGGAAGCCGGTAGGGCCCCCAAGACCCGTTGTACCTGCGGGCGCGGAGGCAATTTGGTCCCGCTCTGTGGCGGCGCGGTTGAGGTAGTCTGTTAGCGCCTCGAAGTCGAGTTGCTTCTGCTCACGGGCTTTCAAGAGGGCTTTTAGGGCGCCGATATAGCTCTGTAGGTCCCTGAGGCTGCCGAGGTAATCTTGGTCTGTGTGCTCTTTTAGCTTCCGGAGGCCGCTGCTGGTGGTTCGGACGCCGGCGGCGAAGTAATTTACCGGCCCGATGAGCTCTGGCTCTAAATCCAGGAGTTTAAGAAATTCTTTGGAGAGGTCCGAGTAGTCTGCCTCGAGGTCCGCTTCTCGTCGGACTACCTTTGTGATTATAGCTGCCACGTGCATAAGGTCATCGTCAAGCTTGTCTGCTCGGTCACGGACTTCTATGAAACGTCTGTCGGGTTTGTGGACCTTGCTGAAGGCGTTAAGAAAAGTGTCCGTTAGGCCCTCAAATACCCCGCCGGTTTCACCTTGGCTGCTGGGCACTCCCCGGGTGGGTCTGAAGCGCATGTGGGCGTTCCAGTCGGGGGATTCGAGAAACACCATTAGGAGGCTGGTTCGGCGGAGGCCGGGGTGAAGGGTTAGTCTGTTGAGGAAACGGTTGAGAGAGTTGGCGCGACGATTGGTGAAGTCCGGGCCGAAACGATCCCCTCGTACATATTCTATATAGCTTGTTTAGTTCAGGCTCGTAGGATCTGCAGGTCCTATATGAGATAATCACCCATCTTATGCTTTCCCGGCAATGGCGGAACCGCACAAGCAGGAAACTCCCTCGTTAACATGGTCCAGATAAACACGAAATCCGTAAACCTCCTTCGCACTGCCACCAGCGGCTTCTGAAAGGATGGGAAGTCTGTCTGCAAGTATCGGGGGTTCATTCCTCAGCCATTGCCCAGCAACGAGAGCTCAAAGAGTTGCCACTTTACCTTCGTAGTGACCAAGTACGAAACAAACGCATCCTTCGTCCCTTCATTCTCTGTTTGTGGATCTGAAACTTTAGTTTCCAGGGTTCCGTTGCCCATCCCTGTCATGTCTATTTTGTCCGCGCTATGGCCCGCCTGAGGTTCCTCTCCGTTGGGGAAGTCAGATGTGGTCGGGCGGAAGGAGGGCTCTTCTTCGTCATCGGAGGCACTTCGCCAATGGATCGAGTTGAAGTCATCCATGGATTTTGAAGCTTATGATAGATGCCGTTGTGTATACTTGATGGTGGTGGGAGGGGTGCTCGTAGCTTGGGGCGAAGGCGAGGTGAGGTGAAGTTCGTTTTGGGTGAGGCTTGTAGGGTAGGGCAATGGTGCTGAAAGGAGGTTTTGTAAGACCGGCGGGGGTGGATGATGACGCTTGTTTCGGCTTGGCGCATGAGGGGTCACTCGGGAATATTTAAGATGAGACTCGGATTTGGCATTTTGAGCTGCCCGGAGTGGCCACTGAACGGGCGGAAGCCGAGTGAAAGAGGGCCAAGCTAGGGGGCACGGTTTCACAGGTATTTGGCGGTGTATGATTCTGGTTATGATAGTGGCAAGGCATCGCCCAATGTCGGGCCCCCTCTATGCAAGTAAATGTGCAGGCCAAGGAACAGGCATGGTGACAGGTAAGTGACTTAAGAGTTTGAATGTTGATACCTATATGCACTTTCTATGAATAAACCTCTCGCCCCGTATTTACGAGGCTTAACCATTCTTCCGGCAAAACCTTATGCTCAGGGGATTCCTAATTGCAATAGCTATTTCATGTCATGATATTCATAAATAGATGTACTTGTAGGTATTATGTCTACAGGGGATGATCTGTGCAATCCACCCGGCCAGCTACAGCTCCAATTCCCACAGCACGATTGTGTAGGAATCTCAAAAGCAAGGGCCAGAATATCGACATCTAACCTACAGATTTTCTTGCCCCTTCCCCGATCCTCCAGGCCCTGCACTGTCCTCATCGCCCGTTCCTCTTGTAGCGAAAGAGGACGCAACAAAGCCTTCATCTCCAATTGTTTTTGGAGAAGGAAAATCTGGGTCCCGCCCGTATGCAATTCTCGCAGCATCGACTAGAACCCTCGCCGTCATCCCCCAGATTTTGTATCGCAAAAGCCTGGCACCGCTCCAGACTGGCGCTTGGAATTCATTATTCCTATATTGTGATACACGTCAAATTAAGATCTCGTTGCGGCGAATAGATAGTTGGGATGTAAGCCTACTTCCACTTCTTCCCACCCCAACTAAACCAGTCCCCAGTATACCATGGAACGTCGTCCCACTTTTTTGTTGCACCATCATCATCGTAGTCATTCATTAGAAAGCGTTCTAGCGGAACAGTGAAAACACTGGCAACCTCCTTAGGATTAAGTTCCGGCATGAGGCTATCGTTGACATCCGCTGTTTGACCTTTGGTAATGTCACGCAGAAATGCTACGCACGGCCTCACACTGATGTTTGTGCCCGCTAAGAATAGTGGTAGCTCTGTCAAGTGCTCTACAGAAAACAGCGAGGGAAACGGATGCGAATGTAGCGGGAGGCCGATCTCCTCATAAGCTTCTCTCCGGGCAGTTTGCACCGGTGTTTCGTCCGGGTGGTCGCTTCTCCCTATAAGCGCGATTAGTAATAATTATCTGGAGGGGTATAAGGCCGGGGACAGCTGTATGACAGCTCCTACCTCCAGGTAAAGCAACTTGACCTGCGAATGTGCGGAGTGATGCGCTACGAACCGTTAAGGCTACGCACAAATTGCCAGCTCTGTCCGCAAATAGTAGTAACAGTACTGCTGCCCGACAGTGCATGGGAAGGGAAGAATATATGGTTGGCGGAGGGACATATGTCCGTAGCCGGTCAAGAGCTTTCTGGGGCCGGGTTAGTTGGGAATCTTAGTTGGAGCCTGGGGCAAAGTACTGTTGAGTTGGGCGATAGTGGTGACATTTTATATATATATTGCCACTAGTCTTTGATTCCGTTGTAGCTTGTACGAGTACTTCGAGGAATTATAGTGCGGGTAGGGTAGTCTAGAAGTATCGTTATCGCGGTTGAAGCTTAGCAACCGGAATGGTGGAGAAATGAGCTATTATGTGACTGAGCCGAGGCACGGCAAATGCTCACACAGCATCAACCAGCACAGTACTGTACTCGAGTACTGTACCCGGCGGGGGCAAGAGGGGGATGTCTGAAAGAAAGTCAAGAGCTATCGAATTTAATTTATCGGGTTTCATATTATGTTAAGGACATCGGTTCCCGGGGTTATCTAGGCCGTTTTCCTACATTTTTCTTGTTGGTGGTTGGGGTGAGGCTCAAGTTTGTCGAGATTTCCGACGCGTCTGCCCGAACTTTGCGCCAAAACCTCGACAATCCACGCGACAAAAAAAATGGAGTCAACTCCGCCAGAAGAAGTTTACATTGACGAATTCGATCCCAAGGAGCACCAGGTATTACCTCCCAATATACTGCCATTAATGCTCATCTAGCTTACAGGTTGTGTGTTAGGGATGTTACATTTTCACCCTGGACGGCGAAGAGGATAGACCGACAAAGCGCCGGAAGACTAAAGGCAAACAACGTGCTACGGAGAAAGCAGCTGTAGAGGAGGAGAAATGTCTTTTCCCTGTGCTGTTAGATGGTAAAGAGACGGAGAGTACTCTAAAGCTTAGATACCGGACGTACTGTAAACTTTGGGAGGCGCAAGAAAAGAGAACGAAGGTGAGGTTATGAGGGATAGCAGCGTTTGGCTACATGTGCTGATAGAGATACAGGCTATTCTAGATTCTTTCAACAGCAAGACTCTGGGTGACGTTTCAGCTTTTGTAAAGGATGCTGCACCAGAGAAGTAATTCAGAATGCCTTTGTTCGGGAACCGCATGTTTACGGTCCAATAGATTCGAAGGGAAGATCCCCACAGCGCTTGTCCTCGCCGGTCCAAACATTGCGTCGCATGAACTGCTATTCGAACAGCTAGCTCAGCGCATACGGAATCAGGATAGGACCGGACCGGTTGTGGTCCTGACCTCTAAAGATGCTACCAGCCTGAAGACCACTCTTAGGAAATTGATTAGGGATGCTACACAGCAGGACGAAGGCGTAGATGATGAAGAGGATATTGCTCGCAAGGTTGGTGGGGTGGATGAAGATCCCCAGAGGAGCTCCCTTCTAACCCGGTCGCAGAGCACGAAATTACTCAACTATGATTTACAAATTTTACAGACTTGGTGTCGATCTCACGCTGGCCAGAAGGTCACCATTGCGATACAGGATTCCGAAGCCTTTGATAGCAATGTTCTCTCCGATTTGATCACACTTTTTGGTTCATATCTGGATCGCATACCATTTGTGCTTCTGGTCGGTATCGCGACCTCCGTGGAGATATTTCATGATAAGCTTCCGAAATCGACGATTCGTCTGATGAGGGGAAATAAGTTTGACGTCGAACGGGCCGAGGAGTGCCTTGCCCAGATATTTAACGACTCAATAACAAGCGATAAAGCTGTTCTTAGGCTCGGGGCGTCTGTCTGTGATTTCCTCCTTGAACGATATAGGGACCACACTCAGAGTATACAAACCTTTGTGGGGGCGTTGAAGGTAACCCTCCCCTGAAATATATGATAGATCCCCTGATGACAGTTGAAAGTATGCCTATATGTCTCACTTCTACGCCAACCCTCTAAGCATTATCCTTGGGTTTATTGATAATCCCGATGGCCTTGGGGAGGTACTATCCACTGAGCATGTGGAGGCAATCAGAAACGTTCCGTCTTTCAGGAGATATGTAGAAGGCAAGTTGGCCGCAAAGGAAGTCGGTGAGGTCCGCAAGCTACTTGCCGATGACAATTATGTTCGCCACACTGTTGCCGAAAAAATTCTAGAATCGCGAAATTACGGTATCGAGCTAGGCCAGGCATTGGCATTCTTGGAGATTGGACGCAGCTGTACACTGGCCCAGAACAAAACCCCACGTTACGAACTTTATGCGAAAGCTCTTTCCGGAGAGCTTCAAACTGGTCCTTCCATCAGAGAATTTCTGATGTCTTTGAAGCGAATGAGCTCTACCGCTCTACTCAACCTCCTCGAAAATGTCATGCAAGAGGTCCCAATACCGGCTATCACTGAGCCTCTGAAACCCTTGCAGGAAAAGATAAAAAAGCTGGTCGAGGAAGCAGCGGCTTCTGGAGGGAAAAAAACCCTGATCAGCGAGTTTGACATCACGAATAATACTTTGCGGGGAACCGCCGTCTCGAAGAAAGTCCGACTTGGCGAGCAAAAGTCTTCGTTGACCAAGCAGGATACTGAGTATTCGGCATTGGTCCAGCAGGTCTATGCTATCGCCGAATCATACCTCACGGTCAATTTCAACTCCAGTCAGCACGGCCTGCAAAATGTGCTCCTACACGAGATCTTCTTTTACGACTTGAGGTCTCCACATAGTGCTGTTGGCCCCCCTTTCCCTATCCTCTATTGATAGCTGCTGACAGCTGGCAGGTCTTCGCGCCAAAGCCCCGCTCCACAATTGAGCGCGGGTTGTCTCGGCCACAAGACTACCTCGACTGTTCGTGCTGTACCTCTGGCGACGGGGAGGAGGTCGGTATCAGGGGAACCCAACCCCCTGCCAGCATCATATACCAATTATACCTGGAGTCTGGCGCGCTGATCAATATATACGATCTCTGGAGCGCTTTTTACTCCGTTATTGCCGGCGATGAAGAGGAATTCGATGCACAGACTGCTCAGTATTCTCCCCACTTCTGCCTCTGCTCCGCTTTAGGTCACTGACATTGGTATGAAGGGCACTGTTCTACAGATCGCTCGCGGAAATGCGCTTCTTGGGCTTCGTGAAGCATACGAAGAAGAAGACGGATCATATTGCGAAATTGGCTTGGAAGGGGATTTGATCTTATTCTCGCTTTTAATTGTGCATCCCTTACCTTAGTTCTTCTCCTTCTTCCCTTTTTTTCCCCTTCGGACCAAATTTCTTCATTTGTTACCTTTATGATTGGCTGGATAGATTGGTATTCTTTTGTGTGTATTCATAAGTTGAATTTTATGTGTTGAATTTGGCCGGTGCTAGTGAGAGTGTCATAACATGATAAACACCGGTGGCGGGATTGCCGGAGGCTACTATACCCGCCTACATATACGACCGAGCGCCGAAAACACATACAGTAAAAAATATCATACTAGCGCCTCCTCCCCTCCCCCAGTAAACCGCAGGACAATATTATAGCAGAGCACCAACAACCAGCTCCACCCACACCAGCAAGTACACTCTCCCTCCCTTCCCCCCATCCCCGCAGTACCGTACTAGTACAGCACCACACCCCTGACACAAATTGCGCACACAACAAAGTATAATACCACACCAGCCACGAACAAACGACGACTCGCCACCCACCCCTTCACAGCTCACAAACCCCAACCATTCATTCATTCATCTACAAACTCCAATATAATATAATATAATGCCTAGATATATAGTGGGGGGATGGGTCGTTATGGTATCGTACTGCAGATTTGGGTTTTATTTATTATTTATTATTTGGGGTCTGACTGGGGGTTATGTTACGGGTTTGGGAATGCTTTTTTGTGGGTTGTTGTGGTACTTATTGGTTGGTTTGGATAATTGCTGGATCTATGAGTTTGGGAGTTGTGTGGGGGTGGTGGTAGTGGTTGATTGTGGTAAGGTGCTAAAAAATGATAATGGGAAAAAAAATGGTGAGAGATTATTGGGAATCGTCGTGTGAAGCCATATGATACAATCCTATAGCTCCAACATTCCCCTCCCCTTAAACTTCTTCCCCCCCCTCTCCCCAGCCCTCACCAAAAACCTCCTCCCATGCACCTCAAACACCTTCCTCCCCTCCCCCTCCTTCCCTCCCCCGACCTCGACGCGCAAGACGCACACCCCCTTCCCAACCCCCCTAACCCGCCCCGTCTCTTCGCAAGCAATGTACACGACCCCCCTCCTCTCCACCACGCAAACCCCCACAATACCCACAAGGCTAGGGCACGCGCTCCGGACAACCTCCATCCTCGCGCCGACGAATTCCGCGCTAGCCATGAGCTGCGCCGCCACCGCTAAGGAGGAGGTGGGACGGAGGAGATCGGCGGCATAGTTGCTCCAGAGGGCGTGGAGAGCGTGGAGCGTGGAGGGCGGGACGGATTTGGGGATTTGATGAATTTTTTGAGCACGCTTCTGGGCTGCTGTTAGGGGCTTTGATGGTGGTGCGGGAGGAGGGGGGGGAATGGTGGTTGGGTGGAGGCGTAGGGGTTTGTAAGCTATAGAAGAGTGGACTTCTGAGGCGGTGGTTGGGGAGTAGGCGGATGAGAGGAGAGTGTTTAGTGACATTTTTTTTCGTGGTTGTCCGTAATGTGTTGTGTCTAACCGCTAGTCTGCTTTGTTGGAGCAGGCAAGGTGGGTGGTTAGGAGAGGGGGAATGGGTAAGAATAGCGACCCACGAGCACAGCTACCGTATCAGATGATAATATACACATCCAGAAGTCGGGATAAAGTTTGGCATATCTTGGCACGCATAACCCACGTGGAAATAAGCTTATCGATAAGGTCGCGGCTCTAGAATATTTAATGACGTCAAATGCTCGATTTTTGTTTCAACTTGCTTCTATTTTTTTTTTGAGAGAGTAATAGGACTGGCACTGCAGCCGCGAACAAGAGGTACACGGACTAAAAAAGTGCAAGATACATGGAGGGGGCTATAACACATTTGGAGGCTTCTAATGATAATACCGGTAGGTTAATAAGAGGAAACATGGTTACCGCCCAAACATAAGAAAGACATGTTATACAACAATTAGTGGTAAATGAGCCCGCCGCCGCCGCTAGACAGAGAAAGCCAAGAAAACAAATAGAGCGGGCGGATAAGCTCGCTAAACCTATGAAAACCTGAGACTGGGGATGTGAAACCGAGAGGAAATAAGGTCGATTATGCCGCTTTGGGGACGGGGACAAGAGCTACTCATTGCCATTCCCCAAAGGCAATTTAATTTTCGAAATTGTTCACGTCAACCCAATTTCCACCGGTGCCGTAGATATCTTCTTGGTAATCCTTGAGGTTCAAGATTTCGCCGATGCTGCGACTTTCCTCGAGAACCTCTCGGGCCCTTTTTTCGGTGACCTCCATGTCCTCCATAATAAGGCGGACGGCCATCTCAGGGACGAGAACGGCTTGAACGAATGCGGCAGCGCTACTATGAGCTAAGTTAAGTGTCACGTTATCGCGCGCGGTAATTTCATTGCCAAAACGGCGAAGCAACCAGTGCAGCCTATTCACATTTGTTAGTCAAGATTCATACCAAAGAATGGTCTGACAAGACTTACATGATGTTAGCCCCGCGAGGGCCGTAGTACCCGGGATATTGCAAGCGATGGTCCTTTCGGAGGAGGAGAATGGGATTGCCTCTGACATCCTTTTCCTGCTGCTGGAAGATGGTCATGAATGGGGATTCGGCTTCTCCGTGTATAATGGCTTGGATAGGTTTGTAGTGGCTTTCAATCCTCTTTTTCAATCCTTTCCAATCAATTTTAGGGTAGCCCTTCTCCATCCATTCCTCTCTCAGAGACATCGCCTTGTGTTCAGTGCAGATGTCCATCCACTCGAGCAACGGTATATGGCCCTTCCTGAATCCCCCGTTTTTCCAGGTCTCGAGGAAATTGGGAGGCAGGGGTTCATTGCATGCCTGGCATTCAATCTCCACAATACTTGGCGAAAGCGATTGCTTGATCCTGCGTCTCTTGGGTGCCGATCTGGGTGACTCGCTTGGAAGATCATCTTCTCTATCAAGATCGTCATCCGAAAGTCTCTTAAGACCGACTTCCCTTATAACACCGGAACCTGTGCCATAGACAATTAGCAAGCCTCAAAGCGGATGGGAAACACGATTTCTTACCAAACTTCTCGCGAGGATTGATGAATGACGACTCCACTACAGACAGTTCTTCGACTTGGGACCCTGCAACCTCTTCGTCTTTCCTTAAAGATAGGTCGGCATCGCGCTCGTGCGCTGCAGGAAGTAGGCGGCCAGATCTCTTTGAGGTCCCGTCCTTATATTTTCTCGCACGCGTAGCGGGTGTTAACTTGGACACCCTTTCTGCCTCCTCTTGGAGTTTTTTGGCGCGGGGCAGCGCACGTCTAGGAGCTGTGGTGCCTCGTTAGTGGTTGTTATAACAGAGAAGGGAGGGAATATCTGTATTACCCTCCCTCTGCGAAAGCCTTGGCTCCAATTCGAACGGGGCTGCATCTCAATTAGAATGATTCCTCCGGGGCTTCGGGGAAAAGCGTACGATGAGACACCACAAGCTCTTTGGAATATGGGACAGTGCTGCGTCCTCCCTTTCCGCTCACACCATAAGCTGCCTTCTTGAAAGTCACCGGACGCTTTCCTCCTCTCTTTTCTTCTCCGGTCTTCCAGGTGGGAACTGGGGGCGCTTTAGCCTTCTCTCCGGCTGGCTTGCCGGAGCCGTCATTGCGGTCAGTGGAGTCAAGGTTAATCGGCGACGACCTGTTGGATCCGCTATCCTTTGGGGGATCGGCTTTCTGGGGAGAATCGCTATTGATCAAAATAGGGGAAGACCTATTCGAGGACGGCAAAGACGACAGTGAAGACAGTGGTGACGATCGGGCGCTCCCTGGGGGAGAGATAGAGGTTATTTCTGCGTCAATATGATTATTAGGGGGTTCAAGATCCCTTCCAAGAGATCTCGATCTGCTCCTAGAGAGCCTCTCAGCCAGCATGCCCTCGGCACTATCATGGTAATCCAATGACTCTGCGGTTTGAGTATAGTCAAGGCGTCTCTTCTTATGCTTATCGGCGGAGCCTTCGGGAATAGAGAAGTGCACACCTACAGAACCGTTCTCATCAGTATTTGTGGAGGGGACTGGGGCCGATTTTCTGGTTAGGGTGCGTCTCGCAGATGGTGTTTCGGCAACAGTTGGCGCATTTAAATTCGACAATGGATCATCAGATTGAGGGGATTCCGTACTTATCGCGAAACCAGAGTTGATAGTCGTAACTTGAAGTGGTGAACGAGGTGGTGATCTAAGGGCGTAAGCGCTGGAAAACTGAGAGTTCGCACGAATTCCGGCGGGCGGGGAGTCGTCTTCCACATCCTCGTCGCCAGGTATCATGTAAGTTTGACGTTTACCCCTTCCCCCACCAAACTTGGGCCCGACTTCCATAAAGGTAGGCTTGGTGATTTTCAGGCGTTTGGGATTTTTTTCACCTCCAGAGGAGTATCTGGAGGTGGCCGATGGCTGGTCCCTGGTAGATTTGCGAGTTGAAGACATTGTGGTGGGGAGAGAATGGAATGAACAAAAGGTAGAAGTGAGAGCGAAAGTTGCTAAAAATGGTGGAGGAAGAATGAGCCGCGAGGTAGCGAGGTGCAGAAATTTCCGAGTGTTGGTGTCGGTGTGGTGGTGGGGTGATGGTGGTGGTGGTGGTGGTGGGATAAGGAGGAATGCGGGATCCAGCTGAAGGAAGGGACGGCTGAGTTATAAAGCCAATGGGATCCTCGTGGGAGGAAAGGGCAAGTGAATGAACCCACCTCGAAGATTTCTATTTTCGGCTATATCTCACCATAGAATGTTTGAAGGTGTCGTGGAGGGCTAAGGTAAGATGGCTTGGTTTGATGGCAGGTGGGTGGAGGAGGGGGAGGGTTGCATCGATGAGGAAGATGGATAGATAGCAGGGGGGAGCACACAGCCCTACCATCAGTTACCACTATCATAACTTAATAGTATCATGAATGCGCCTGCAGGCCCGCCCATTTGCTTGGCAGCAACACGGCCGCCCATTGTGGGTCCGTCAAGCTACCCGCGATAAGGGGGCCTACCTCCTATCCCTCCATCATGGGATTCGGTGTTTTGCTATTTTCCCCCTTGGCTTCCTAATGGGCTGCATCCCTTTTTGGATAGCCAGCAATGAGGGTTGGGGAATTCTAGAACTGCACTCTTGGTTCGTGGGTGATACCTTGTGTCCAAAGCAACGATGCAAGCTCGCTGGGGCCACTCACGTCCCATTGTGGTGGTGTCAAATATGGATGCTCAAGTACTGTACGGTAAGTTACTGTACGGGTACGCGTCGCTCCATAACTTACCAGTGCTAGTACTTTCCATACCCACCAACCATCATAGTACTCGAGTACAGTACGGTACAGGACCCCATAGCTTTTGGCATACGAACTTGCTGGCAGATTGGCAATGGTTTGTTATTGGGGTCGAGCATCCAAGAACATAGAGTGCCTTAGACGTAAGGTGCCAGTATCTGGTAGACTTCATCAATATTCCGAAAGCCTTTGGATATTCAGAGGATATCTATCATACAGCCATCTACAACTACAACAACACCTGTATACTCCAGAAACCGCTGTGCGTCCATAACACCCGTTACTCCTTAGACTTGCTTTTTAGTGACTGCACTAGCCTCTTGAGCTCATCCTTATCCTTTCCGCCCTTATCCGGCTTGTCCACCTTTCGCTTCTTCCCCTCTCCCCTGCCTTCGACCTCCTTCCCCTCATCATTATCCCTCTTCTGCGTCCTATTCCTCCTCTCCTCTAAAAGCTTAACCATAGCCTTTGTCTTCACGAACCTCGGGTTTGTCGGATCAATCGCGAACTCATGCTTCTCATAAACAGCCGCGAATCTAGGATCCTTAACATCTATTTCGAACCCATCCTGCATTCCCTCAGGCTCGGGCCCCTCCTTTCTACGCTTGATCTTCTTGCCCTTCTTTTTCTCAGCTTTAACGATCTGCTTCATGTCAAAGTGGTGGAGCTTTTTGTCGTCGGCATTGACGTCTTCGCCCGCCATCAAGAGTTCCAGTTCCGCGCGTTTGGACGCGTTTTCGGCAGCTTCAGCAGCTTTTGCTTCTCGGTCCTTGCGCTTCTTTTCCTTCTTTTCGGCAGATTTTGAGGCTGGGGCATCGGCGAAGAAGGGGTCATTGAAGCCTAGGTTTGTGGTTATGTCTCCCGCTTCATCCTCCGCCTTCCCGGGCTTGTCGCCCCCGCCATTCCCTTCTCGTGCGCCTTTCAGCCTTTCTTTCCGGTGTTGCTTTCGCTCTTTCTCTTTTCGGGCGTACTTGGCTATTGTGGTTTCTGCTTCTTCATCCTCCTCAATGACTTTTCGACCTTTGGCCTTTTCGCTTAGCCCTGATGCAAATGTGACTTCCATATCGCCTGCTAGCTCGGGCCCGTCCTTCTTTCCGAAACCAGTAGCGGATAGCAGAGCCCGGTATTTATCCTTTGCTGCCTCGCGAGCTCCGGACTCGGATTCACTGTCGCTTGAAGCTAGATAGTCCTTTAGGTCCATGTCTTCCATATCCCGCTGGGAGAAGGCACGTTTGGTAGCAAGTTTTCGCTGTTGATCGTCTTCATCCCAGGTTAGTTTGACTTTAGAGTGTTGGAGTGCCTGGAATATAGGTGTTAGTGGCTGTTCATGATATCATGATGTCGAAGGCATACGTCTGTGGAAAAATCAATAGGTTTGTAGTTTTCTGGAACCTCGGTACACCTATCTCGAGGTTTATCATCTTCGAAAGATGTTTCATCTGGGATAAATCGGAGGTCAAAGAAATTCGCAGTAGCTTCATATTCTGCACCATCGCATTGCTCGTAAATATGTTTCGCAGTCTCCGGGGAATCGCATTCTACTACTGCGTAATAATAGCTACCGCACCCGATTAGCTCGATTGTAGCTTTCACAATTTAAACGGTATCACTAGAGCACACCTCAATCTCTCCAATTGGTAATTCCTCAGCTTGCCACTATCAAACTCCTCTCCCGTATCCTCTTTAATGATGGTCTTCTCGTTGACCTCCTCGTCCTGGTTTCCGGTCTCATCATCACTGCCAATAGTCCTGGCCTTACCCTTTGGCTTGAAAATCTCTCTAGGCGGCCCCTCCATCTCTTCCCTTTCCATCCTCTCTTTGCCAAACTCACTCGGATAGACCGTCACGCTAACAATGCTTCCACCTCCAGCGACAAAGCTCGAGAAAGCCTTTAAAAGGTCCACCGCCTGAACATTATCCCAGTCTAAATTCACCGCTGCAAACCTCTTACTAACCTCTCCCATGGGGATCTCCCTCTGAACCTCCATTTGAGCCCTCACCGCTTCCTCCTCCGCCTCTCCAACTTCTTCGTCTTCCTCATCGCTTGATTCCTCAGAAGTTGAAATTACACCTTCGCCTCTTGCTGGGTCGTATGCTCGTGCTTCCTCTTCGTCCTCATCTTCCTCGTCGGAGATATGGTAGTACCGCTTGATTTCCTCCTTCCCAGCATCTTTTCCAATCTTCCGGCCGTATCTGTCTACACTGGCTTTCGCCGCGAACGACTCATCCTTGTACATGCGCTCAAAGCGCTTATCGACCTTGAGTTTTGCATCTTTGCGACGGGGGAGGGCGAAGCGGGGGTCACTGTGAATTGGGGTGAACCGCTCGTCCACTATTGGATAAAAATTAGCTTGAAGACGGCCTGCTTCTGGAGTAGAGAGTGAGCTGGGAAGAAACAAACGTGTCACGGGAACCTTTGGCTCATCAGAGACCTTCTTCCGATATTTGTCTTTGGCCATTTTATATTTGAAAGAATCCAATTGGCGATAGGCGGACTTGCGCAGAATGTTGTCATAGGGAGACCTTGAATCTAGGTTGTAGTGGGGGAAAGTGTTCTGTTTTTTTTTTCTCCATCCGGGGCACCGCCAGAGCCGCACACATGCCAAGCGTTTTATACCACATTCATGTTTCCTACCGTCTCTTCCGGCGCCGCGAGATTCTCAAGTCGCCAGAGTGGCTCTGCCACTTACTGTCTTGGCAGCCCTGACAGGTTAGTGTCCACACACCTGTTCCACCCTCTCTTGTCTCAATACCAGTGTGGAAGAGGTGTTGGTTTTTGGGGCTTGGTCATTGTATCTGATAGGGTATTCATCACTGCAGAGTTTGATATCATAATTATCATAGTTAGGGGGATGGCTTGGCACACAATTCTGCAAAGTTGAGTGTGACTTCATTTCTGTCCTTAATAGATGACAACCACTGGGGAGGACTTAGGGAAAACCAACACACCACCCACATAGAAAATCATATTCTTTTCCATTGCTTTTTACCTCTTTCTATCTCTGAAGTTACACTGCATATCATTGGATCACTTCTGCGTTCCTTTAATAATCAGTTCGGCAGAGGATAGCTACGGGAAGTTACGGGGGCTCTACTCGGTCGAATACACCATCCAATAAAGGGAGAGCGTGGATTTCTTCCCACAAAACTTCACCCACTGTCCTGAATCCCTTGCTGTACTGGACAAATTCTTCGGATTTTGGCTGTTCAGGATAGTGAGGTGAGACTGTACTTGGACTGTATGCCATCACTCATCATAGTTTGACTATTTGCTTTGAGGTCATTAATCCTCTGATAGGTTAGGTGTGGTTCCAGGAATAACCGCACCCCCACTTTTCTGCAGCCACTCTCGCGACTCGAGAATCTCGCACCGTCGGAAAAGACTCTATCCCAAAACACTTTTTCCATTCCCTCCCAAATTTACCTCAGTCCTCCATCCCACCACTATAACACCCTTACCAGCACCAATCTCTCGAAACCTGCAACAATGGGTCGCATGAAGAAATCAACCCGCAAGTTCGAAGCAAAGCACCTGACGAGAACACTCGAAGAGAGAAAAACCCATGCAAAGGTAAAACAACGACACCAACTCGCTGAGAAGCGCAAGAAAAAGAGGGTGGATGAAAATGCCGACGAAGATGCAGAGGAGAGGGAGATAAATAAGGCTAAGAGAAGGGACGGTGATGTGGAGTTGTTCGAGGATATGAGTGTCGAGCAATTCTTCCAGGGCGGGTTTGAGATTCCCGAGACGGAGAGGGAAAGGAAGAGGAAGAAGAAGGAGCTGAAGAGGAAGAGGGAGGAAACAGAGAAGAAAGATGATGGTGGGGGGGAAGAAGAGGAGGGGGAGGAGGGAGGTGATGAGTTGGAAACTCACAAGGCAGATTTAGCTGCGCTTTTAGAAAAGGATCCAGAGTTTTTCAGATACCTTCAGGAAAACGATTCTCAATTACTGGATTTTACGGCGGCAGAACAGGATGACCTTTCCGGGATTGATATTATGTCTGAAGGCGAGAGTGAAGACGAAGCACCTGAGAAGAAGAAGAAGAAGAAAAAGAATCCCAAGAAGGGTGAAGATAAAGAGTTAGCACAGAGCGACAGTGCTGGCTCGAGCATTGAAGTTACACTGAAAGATGTGGAAACATGGAAGAAGGCACTTGTGGAGGAACGGAGTCTTCGTAGCCTTAAGAAGGTAGTTTTGGCATTTAGAGCTGCGGCACACGTCAACGATGTTGGTGATGATAGCAATGGGTACAAGTACTCTATCACGGATGCTAATGGTATGTAGAGTAATTACTCCGGCTTGGTCTCTACGATGCTAATTAAGATAGTTTATCATGAACTCTTGGTTTTGACGTTAAAGCATGTTCCTGATGTACTCAACCACCATTTACCAGTGAAGGAGAGCGCATCGGGGAAGATGTAAGTACATATTTTGCGTTTAAGGGTGACCGTGGCTGATCGCACCGCAGCCGTATCGCCAGCGATACCAAAAAATACCGGTCAATGAGCCCACTACTCAAGTCGCACTCGGCATCCTTGCTCCACCTCCTCCCTACCCTTACCGACGCTTCAACTCAAAAGTTGCTTCTAAACTCCACAATTCCTCTAGTCCCATACTTCCTATCCTTCCGCAAGTTCCTCAAGGCCTATATCAAGGCTGTCGTCGATATTTGGGCTGCAAACAGCTCAGACGAGTCTGCAAGAATCACAGCGTTCTTGGTTGTCCGAAGAGCTGCCGTGGTTGGAGATGATGGGCTGAAAGAGATGTGCTTCAAGGCGCTATACACCGGGTTTATTCGTGCTAGTAGACAAACAAGTGGATACACTATGCAGGGGATTAATTTGATGAAGAACTCTGCCCGTGAAGTTCTTGGGTTGAATGGTATGGACAAAGTCGGGTATTCTGTTGGGTTTGGATATATCAGACAATTGGCAGTACATTTGAGAAACAGTATTATCAATAATTCAAAGGTTTTGCGGTGATAACTCATCCACCACATGTTGCCATTTGCTAACCCACAAAACCCAGGACTCGTACAAAACCGTCTACAATTGGCAATACGTCCACTCCCTCGACTTTTGGTCCCGTGTCCTCTCAACTCACTGCGATGGACTCAAAGAAGTTGAAGCAGGCAAAGATTCTCCCCTGCGGCCGCTGATCTACCCATTAATCCAGGTAACCCTCGGCGCCATCAAACTCATTCCAACGGCCCAATACTTCCCCCTACGCTTCTACCTCCTCCGCTCCCTTCTCCGTCTCTCAAGAGCAACAGGAGTCTACATCCCCCTAGCCTCCCTTCTCCTCGAAGTCCTCGCCTCAACCATCTTCAGGAAGAAGCCCAAACCATCGACCCTCCGCCCCCTAGACTTTAGCACAACCATCCGCGCGCCAAAATCCTATCTGCTAACAAAAGCCTACCAAGATGGCGTCGGCGAGCAAGTCGTAGAACTCCTCTCGGAGTTCTTCGTCCTGCACGCCAAATCCATTGCCTTCCCCGAGCTGGCCATACCAGCCATCGTCCATGTCAAGCGCTGGATTAAAAAGTCTCCTGTGGTCAACCTGAATAACGCGCTCAACATGTTTGTCGGGAAACTGGAGACGAATTCGAAGTGGGTGCAGGAGAGGAGGAGCAAGGTCGAGTTCGCGCCCAACAAGATTGACATGGTGGATAAATTCCTTGACGACATCACGTGGGAGAAGACCCCGTTTGGGGCATACGTGCTCTCACAGAGGAAGGTGAGGGAGGAGAAGAGGAAGATGATTGAGGAGAGCCTTAGGCAGGAGAAGGCGAAGAGGAGAGGTGGGGGTGTTGACGATGAGAGCGGTGATGAAAAGGGACATCCTTCAGCTGAGGAGCAGTCAGAGGACGAGGATATGGAGGATGTTGAGGACGAGGATGAGGATGAAGACGACTCAGACGGCGATGATGCTTGAGTGGTGGCTTTTTTTTTTTTGGTAACTTACCAAATGGCTTGTAACATTAGGATGGGGGAGGGGGCAATGAATAGTAGATCAAATTTGACATTTTCCAGCAAATCTTTGACTTATTGTTTGCCGCCCCTCTTGATTGTTGCCCCCTACCACAGCAGTTTTTTGTGTAAAATAAATATCCGTCCAAATAGTATCGAGCGGCTTTCTGCAACCAGATAACAATCAGTCCCGTTTTCAACCAAAATATCTCTGCAATTTTGCTACGGTACCAGAGCAGCGCACCAGGGCCGAGCCCTCCCCACCACCATGTATCCATACCCCGAGTGATATGATAGCATCGCACAATGGGGGGGGTTTCTCGGAAGGAGATGTGATATTATCATAAGAATTTGGTGTTTGTGTCTTGGTCATCGAGATCTCACTGGGGTAGAGTGCAGTAGGGCTAGTCTACTCGTATCTTCGATCCTATGATACGAGTACATGCTGACCTCTTGCCAAACCGGATCAGTAAATAGTCAGGATACTAATTTATATTGAGGACCTGCCGGACTACTCTAATCCATTAATGTGCCCCACTTTCATACATGTTTTTTTTTTTTTGCCCCCAACGAACTCTGGACAAAACTTTTACAACCTGCTGTACTCGATTAAGTGAGGATACTTCAACGAAAGCGATGCTGAGCTGTCAGGCACTCAGGATGGGTGCCCCCCCGAAAAATGAGCCGGCGAATCTTCTGGGGTTGCAGTGCCCTACAGTAGCTGCAACCTTGGCACGCATAATGGACATGGCAGCCTTGGAGGGGACAGCTTGGGGGAAGGGCGGCCTCTGCTATTGTCTTATCATACCGGTACTCGAGCAGAGCAAGTGGAGCCTGAGCCGGTTGCAAGGCTGTGATAAACCCCACTTTTCTTCAGCTGCGTGGAATCTTATCTCCCAACACCATCATACCCACCCGAGCACCTCTTCAATCCATCCGCCAGCTAACCAACCCCATTCCCGAGACCCAAGAGCGGAAAAATGTCTCGAGATCCTAGTTTCATCACCAGGTCCCTTCATAATCCTTATTCCTCAGGATGTGATAACTCCTTCAACACCGTCGGCTCTCTAAATAGTAATACCAACGTTCTTAACAACAACAGCAACTGTTTCAACATAACCAATAGAAATTCCATTTCGAACCACATTACCGTCACTGATGGCCAGTCCGCAACCCTCACTTGGTTGTCTCCTCTCGACCCCAACTTGCGGCATTATGACATCCAAACACGCCGGGTTGACGATGTAGGAGTCTGGCTTCTGCAGACAAAGGAATTTCTAAACTGGTATAGCCGTGATAGTCAAGGTGAATCGCGGAAGACAGCCGTATTTTGCTCTGGAAATCCAGGGGTCGGCAAGACATACATTAGGTAAGACACGCGATATTGTGGAGATGAGGGACAAAGCAGGACATTTTGTTTTTCTAACGGGTTGCAATCTTAGCTCACTAGTAATCGACACATTGTGCGATAGGGCTGGTGAGGCTGGAGGGGAGGATATTGCCGTGGCGTGTTTCTATTTCGACTTCGCCGCCCAGAAGGAGCAGTCAGCGGTGAGCATGTTGGGTGCACTGCTCAAACAAGTGGTCGGCGGATTTGAGCAAATTCCCGGTGAGGTAAAGGACGCGTTTGAGAAACAGAAGAAAGTTATTGGCGGCCGGAGACTGCGACTTGCTGAGATTGTGAAGATGTTGGGGAGCCTCTCATCTTCGCGCCGCACATTTTTCTGCCTCGACGCGATTGACGAATGCGCTGTAGCAGATCGGGCCAAAATCCTTCTCGCACTCAAGGATATCGTCAAAATGTCTCCCACCACTCGAGTGTTCATGACGGGGAGACCACATGTCGGTGGTGAGGTACAAAGGCATCTACCTGGGGGAGCTGCACTGATATCGGTACATCCCCGAAAGGATGACCTTATTCTATACATCCGCAGGAAGCTTGTCGAGGACCCGATTGCGGAGGAGATGGATGATAGATTGCAGGAGGAGATTGAGGAGAAGATTCCGGAAAGTGTCTCGGAGATGTAAGTAGAAGAGGCCTAATAGGGAATTCCAGCCAGGCTATCGGCTGACCGATGCACACATAGATTTCTGTTAGTCTCGCTAAACCTTGATGCAATTCTGCAGGAGACCACAATCCATCGGCGGCGGGAAAGGCTCAGGGTAATGACTGATGGGTTGGGCCTGGAAGATGCCTACGGCGCAACGTTGGATCGGATAATGGCGCAAGGAGGTCAGAAGTCGAGACTCGGGGTGGCTGCACTGATGTGGATATGTCATGCGGAACGGCCATTGGGAGCGGAGGAGCTGTGTCATGCTTTGGCGGTCGAAATAGGAGCGACGGAATACAATGCCGACAATGTTCCCTCTATCACGACAGTATTAAGCTGCTGCCAAGGACTCGTGACGGTAGATAAGGAAGGGTCGGCTGTTCGACTGATTCATTACACGCTACAAGGATATCTAGCCAGCCGTACCAAGCTTTTCCGCAGCCCTCACGCTACAATTGCTGAGACCTGCTTGACATACCTAAATTCAAAGCCGGTAATGGCGCTTTCCGCCTCCAGTATTGAGAGCGCTCGGTGCCAACCCTTCCTTGCATATTCTGCTTCGTATTGGGGGGCCCATTTGAACGAAGAATACTCAGATCGTGGTCAAGGCCTTGCACTGGGTCTCTTTAGCCACTACGAACGTCATATATCGATCAAAATACTTTTGGGGCATATGTGGCGGTATTCCCTCCGTTCGATTGTGGAGCCTTACAAATTCACAGGACTACATTGTGCGTCCTTCTTCGGACTTGCTGAGCTTGCGAGGGCATTGATGGAGATGGGTGGTGTTGATATAAACTGCGTAGATTGTATGGGTACTGCACCGCTGGTATATGCTGCGAAGAATGGGCATGAGGCAGTGGTGAAGCTGTTGCTGGGACAGGAAGACGTCAACCCCGATAGGCCGGACAAGCACGGCCAAACACCAATCTTGCTGGCTGCCCGGAATGGACATGAGGCAGTGGTGAAGCTGTTTCTGGGACGGGAAGACGTCAACCCCGATACGCCGGACAACGCCGGCCGAACACCAATTTCGTTGGCTGCCGAGAATGGACATGAGGCAGTGGTGAAGCTGTTACTGGGGCGGGAAGACGTCAACCTCCGATAGGCCGGACAAGCACGGCGGAACACCAATCTTCTGGGCAGCCCACAATGGACATGAGGCA
>LN891054.1:108016-167617 GCA_900010015.1 Tuber aestivum
CTACTAGGGCGGGGAGACGTCAACCCCGATAGGCCAGACAAGGGCGGCCGAACACCAATCTCGTGGGCTGCCCGGAATGGACATGAGGTAGTGGTAAAATTGTTGCTGGGACGGGGAGATGTCAACCCCAATAAGCCAGACGACAAGTACGGCCGGACACCAATCTCGTGGGCTGCCCACCGTGGACATGAGGCAGTGGTGAAGCTGTTGCTGCGACGGGAAGACGTCAACCCCGATAGGCCGGACAACGCCGGCCGAACACCAATCTTGTGGGCTGCCCAGTCTGGACATGGGCCAGTGGTGAAGCTGTTACTGGGACGGGAAGACGTCAACCCCGATAGGCCGGACAACGCCGGCCGAACACCAATCTCGTGGGCTGCCGAGTACAGATGTGAGGTGGTCGTGGAGCTACTGCAGGGACGTTAATCATCAACCCAGGCATGCTGGGCATATGGGCACGGTGGGCTCTCTCTTACGCTACCACTAGGAGGGATCCCTACCAGCAATGCCGGTTGGTCCCTGCGGATACAATACCTCCTTCCCATCTTCGAGCACTAAGCTTCCACTTCCACGGTCCCTGATATATTCCACCATTCACCGCGTTTGCCTCCTTTTCAACCTGTCTGGCATCCGATACCCCCTCGTGGACGTCACCCTTCTTCCCACCCCTTCCCTTTTGCCTTGGTGACCTAACACTCTATTTTGTGCTTGATTTGCCTCGCCTAGTCCCGCGAGACTTTGTTTTACATTCCGCTCACGGAAGCTTCTTTAGTACCTGTTGTGGTGATCTACGGTAGTCGCATGGTGGCCTTTGAATTTCTCTTTTTATCTCCAAATTTAGTATACAGTGGTTGGACGCGGGGTGTTGTACTCCCGGATTGCGGTTACGGCGAGAAGCTTGGCCTAATCTTTTATAATATCTTCCTTTGCGCCTGTTTTCTGGTCAGAATGGATTTTCTCTTCTTTGTATTTTACCTTCTCCACTATCCCTTCCTTTCTGTCTTTTTTCTGTACCACGGATATAGATGTACGCGCGTTAAATATTAGCTTACTTGGATACACGATGCCGGTAATAGGACAAAACAATTACTGCTCACCCAGTTACCATCCCCACGATGAGACGCTTTAACTTTGTGATCCTTAGCTGCGCTGCTGCGATGAATGCGCATATAAGAACATTTCATCATGTTCACGCGAACCAGTAATGATACTCGAGTGTTTTCCAAACGGAAGTGTGATTACATTTGAAAACCCTCCATTATCAAGCCGTTGGAATTTCCATATCATACCACCTGCTCATTTCCACCAATACTCGTATGATACCAACACTCCCCGAACGAAATCGATGAAGAAAACTCCTAAATCCCAGGGTCCACCTAGAGAAACGAAGTATGATATGATACTGGCATGTAGACTAATCAAGCGATGCGCCGTGCAGTCTCGCCAACCGCCTCGAGGCAATCGATCAGAAGACGGTACTTGTACCCATCGTACATGATCAGCATCAACCGCGAGGCGCGGACCGCAGCGAAGGAGAGGTCCCCCGTCGTGTTGACAAGTACCGCGCAAACAGAACTTTTCCTTTCATTCCGGGTATGGGAGGGATTTTATCACCTCCGTCACCATCTCTCTCTCCCTCCCTCTTAGCCGGCTGGGAATATATCATACAGTAGTTTTGGCTTTTCTGGAATCTTGTCTTCTTTCCTATTATACTATTGTCGGCTAACTTAGGATGAGGATGGATGGGCCCTGCCGTGTTTATATATATATAAATTTATATCGTAGCCTGCCTAAGAGCGGTGCTGCGTGGTATTATATTATATCATGTAGGATGGTATGTATTATAACTTTGTAGACGGCGCCGGTCCGGCTAGTGTTTGGATGGAAGCAGGGTTCCCGGGGGGGAATCACAATCTGTATGTTCGGTCATTACGAAAAAGGTGCAAACGGGTGACAAAAGAAACATAAACATATAGTCTAGTGACAGAAGTAGAACTTTTTCGGCACTTTATTCCCCCCCCCACTTTTGTCATTTCACGAATTCGCCTCGATATCTTCCCACACACGCACAATCTCCTTCCTCTTGACCGTCGCCGCCTCCCTATTCCTCCTCGTCCGCTCGAGCCTCTCGGCCCGCAGACACATGTTCAGGTTATGCTTGGCCCCGTTGCACATGCCCATGGCCTTCCACACGAACCCGCGAGCGTGGCATTCCTCCAGTATCCGGGTCACCTCGGCGCAACTGTCTTCACCTCGCTCGGGTCAGCTAACGGGTCTTGTCTTGTCTTGTCTTGTTTTGTTTTGTTGTTTCGCTTTCAAACATGGGGTAGGGCGAGGGAGGAGGAGGACCTTCGTTGTTGGTTCTGTTCAAGTGTGGGTGCATCGTGGTGGGAGGGAATGATGGGGATGGTTTTGGTTTTGGAAGGTTTGGCTTGTTACGAGTGATTGGAGGAGGGAGAGTGGAGAATGGCTTGGCGATAATTGGGTTGGTATTATACCGGAAGTGGTGGGGGGAAAAGTGTTGAGTCAGCAGGATCGACCAAGGCAGCTAGACTTTTCTACAGTGTGAGACGAGACAACTTGCTAACCTCCCCACCCGCCGAGTTTTTTTTCCAGTGCGCAAGCGAAGCGATGTCAACCACGATTATGGGATGAGACGATTGCTAACCTCTGACTCTCTGGGCGTTGTAGCGGGCAAGTGAACAGGATCAACCAGGGCTCCGGGACGAGATACCTGCTGACCTCCGACTCGCTGAGTGGTGTGCACGGTGGGAGGGAAGTATGATACAATACCACAACCACTTAAATTTACTTCCCCTACCGCACTCCGCGAGTCGGAGGTCTCGCCCCGCAACCGTGGTTGATCCTGTTCACTTACCCGCTACAACACTCAGCGAGCCGGAGGTCAGCAATTGCCTCGTCCCATAGCCGGATTTGGTCCTTGTTCTTCTTACTCACTGTAACGCTCGGCGGGCTGGAGATTAGCGATTGTCTCGATTGGGAGGTGGATTGGAATGATGTTTTGTCAAGTTGGATAGGGAAGGGCGCCGTGGGTGGGTGCGCGGGCGGGCTGGATTGGGGGACAGATCGGAGATTATGACATGTTTTCAAAATGGCCCTTCTTGAGCTGGCGTGCGGGGGCAGTATTTTTTAGAGGCATTGTGTCTTGGTATGGTTCGAGTTGTGCTGGAACGTCTATTGTCTTTTCTCTTTGAGCATTAAATCTCACCATGTGACTTGATTTATCCATATTTCATCCATCCATCATACCATATATATATATACCGCCCTCAACTCAATTCCCTTCCGCTAGAACCCCCACCATCTAAGCACCCATATGAGCCAAGAAGGCCGCAACAACACCCCCCCAACTCCCAGGGTTGTTTAACTGCTTAGCGATATTTGCCCCATCGACAATCAGATTCGTGAACAAATGCGTGTTAACATTATACCAATAGAGGCTCTTCGTCCCACTGACAATCTCCGCGGCATTCGCCTGACAGACACTACTCTGGCAACAGCTCGCCTCACATCCACCACTACCGCCGTACCCATGTCCACTAGCAAATGTGAGCCCGTTGAAGAAGACCCAAAAGCCGGAGCCATATATGTGGATATTTGAGCCACCGCTGATGCGCTGTGCCCACCCCATCCTGCACTGTGCGTCGTCGGCACCGCAACCGGCAAAGTTGGGGTCCGAGTATGCGCTGTTGACGGTCCATGGGGTTGGAGCGGATATGGGCGCGCCGGGGCCTTGCCAGTATGCGGTTTCAGTTTGCTGGAAGCTGATGAGGAGGTTCCGGGCATTTACGATGTTGTATTGGTAGAGTGTGTTGTGCTCGAATGCTGTGCCGATCATCCAGGTTGCTTCCATACTCCTGATTAAGGCTCCACGGCCAGTAGAAATGACCTGTGGGGGGCCGCCGTCGAGAGAGTGGTCGGCGGTCCAGCCCCACATGTTCTCAATGTACGGAGAGCCGGTGGGGGTAATGTGTAGCATGAGAAAGGTGGCTTTACAAGCACTTGCGTCGGGGCCAGCACAGTTGGTGTTGACCTTTGTGTCCACTGTTCCTCCGATACGGAAATGCGAGTTCCAGAAGCCGACGTCACCGGGGGATTCTCCGGCCATGTTGACTTCCACGAGAATTGCACCGTTGAGGACATCGGCTGTCGTGAAGACAATGTCTGTGATCTGAGCTACACCAACTTCGCCTTCGTTTCCTACCCTTACCATAACGTGGGGGTTGTTCGCATCCCAGAATTTGCTGCCAACGGCACTGATGGTCGACCAGACATCGCCCACAATCCTTGTTCCCGGGGGGACGTAAACTGTGTCGTGGACAAGATAGGTTCCCTGAGGGAAATAGATGATCTTGCATCCAGCGTTGGCAAGCAGGATTGCATTGATGGCAGCAGTGTCATCAGTCGCTCCGTCACCCTTGACGCCCTGATCCTTAACGTTGACGAATTGGTCATTTCCGTATTGCTGGTATTGCGGTTGGGGCATGAGGAAGTACTTTCCGTTCGAATCCAAGAGGGATGACGGGCGAGGAGCAGTGTAGTAGGTTCCACCCTGATAATCTCCCGGATTCGCATTTCCCATGACCCAGGTATTTGGTACACTGCCAGAAACAAGGGTCTGACCACCATTACTCTGGACGACAGTGGCACCAGAGTTGGTGCTTACAAAATTCTCAACTACCAATGATCCCGCACCGTTGCCAGTCTTGAATGCATTCACCACGATACCGACCGAGTTCGCCGAAGAATCAATGAGAGAGACGGAACCTGCGACCCCGTTCCCACTCATGTCGATACCGGTGCCGCAGTTCATGAAAGTGGCGTCTTGCACGGTAAGGAAGAATACATGGGAAATGGCGATAGCGGTGTTACAACCATTGAATTTCAGACTCTTGAACATGTATTGCTGATTGTTGAGTCTGATACCGATTCCGCCACCGGTGAAAGACTAATTAAGCAGTCAGTGATGGATCACATCCCGGCATCACGGAGGAGGACGTACTAAATCACTCAAAATGGTCCCAGATCCACCACCCGAGGACCCACCATCCATAGTGATACCAACATGCTTGGAGAAGTTCGGCATAGTGAAATCCACATTGTACAATTGCGTAGCCTGCGAAACAGGCCAGTTCAGTGCAACGGCAGGAGTGTTGGTGTTGATAGCCGTGGTATCAAGGTTGATGTTCTTAATCCCGATGAAGAAATTCGTAGTAGAAACAAGGAATCGACTTGAGTCGAAACCGTCTATAATCGGATTGGTACCAAGGTTCGCATCCGCCTTGAGCACCGGCTTGTTAAGCGGGTCCCCAATCATCATGGTGCCGACAAGCATCCTGACGCTCTTTGAGATCTTGTAAGTGCCAGCCGGAACGTAGATAAGAGCCGGCGCAGTCGTCTGCTGGTAATTGCTGGAGCGGCTCCAAGCTATCACAGACATGAGCTTTCATTGATCCCTGTTTTACAGGAGGAGGAACCCAGAGTTTTACCATCGATAGCAAATTGAAATGCACCAGAGTCATCAGTGACTCCGTCACCCTTTTGCTCCATAAGTCCTCACGTTTCTGTAGACCTGATATGTGGGATCCGGATTGAATGGCGATGCGCCATTGAGGTTTACCGTCTCTCGCCAGAACTTTGTTGGGTTGTTGGGAGTGAGGGTACAAGCAGCTTGAACAGAAAACCAGTTGGCCGCAGTATTGGCGGTAGTGTTCGTATCCAAGGCTGGGAAAGGAGAGTTCTCCCCAGTGGTGTCTGTTCTCTCGGGATATGGCACAACTCTGTGAACGGGTTTTAGCTCAGCATCATCCCAGGAAGAGGTTCACAATTAGAATATAGGATTAAAAAACTCACGGGGGTTCTTTCGGGGCGTAATTGAACAAATCACGGAATTCCGCCGTTCCGTTCAAGATAGGTTTGACATCTGAGGCGGGTGCGGGCTCAAGGTACTGTGCAGAAACGGTTCCCAAGATGACGGCGGAGGAGAAAAGACCCCTCATAGTTGGTGAAGGGTGGGGGGAGAGAAAAATCAAGAGGTAGAATCACTGCAGTCAAGAACCGCGGGTGAGGAATTTCATGGCGACTGAAACGGCGAGCTCAAATAGAGCAACTCCCTCAAATCCCAGAACCTTTCGATATCTGCATGGCTCTACAGATGAAGCATCCAAGGCACTCTTGTTCCCATGCTCACTATTCGGCGGTGTACTGTACTGTACTGTACAGGTGCTCCAGCCCAACTGCACCCTGCACCCTGCAACAAGACGGCTTCCACCGCCTAGCAGCCCCTCCGGTTATTACGGCAGGCCCAACCAAGTATCTAGGCGCCCGTAGTAATCCCACCTGTCGAGCGAGTGTGTTGAGGCATAATCAGTGCGGGCTGTGCATAAGCAAAGAGCAATGGGAGTGTTGCTTGTCTCCGCCACTCCTGGAACCTAGGGTATCGCACTAATTATCATGCATACCTAAAGTGTGACGAAACCAAGCAATCCGTGAAGGGTCGCAGTGAATCCAAACCCATGAAGAATACCCCGCTAATCCGGTTCAGGTTCCATACAATGTCCGTCGACATTCTTTCATTAAACACCACCCGGCGCTAAGGGCCAAAAATTATAGATTAGTGAGTCCATGCTGGGCGCCAATCCATGTACTGTACGGCACTGTGCTCGAGTACTCGTACAGCCTGCGAAATCTCGTGGTAGCCCATGGGGCAATCGGTGACCTTGAGTTGATCTGGCCATAAGCTTGTCTCCTGGGCAAATGGCATGCAATGCCAGCGGGGAGACCTTTTCCCGCCAGGGACGCCTTCCAGGAAATTTTGAACCATCAGTATGATAAAACGTGCGGTACAGTACACATCAGGGTCCGCACACCGGTAGTACCGGACACCAATACTTATTAGCGCACTCCCGAAAGAGCATCCGGTTCCGTAGCACCCATACACCAGAACAGTTCATTTTGCAGCAAATATGTAAAAGTGCCCAACATCACAACTTCCATCTCAAAACCCAGCATTGGTAAGCTCATATACCTACTCCCCCTGGAAGAAAAAAAAAAAATGCGAAACTTCAACTATGACAGGCTTTTCGATAACCCACAACTGCCAACCTTCCGCAGGCACCGTGGGTACGGTAAGTTAGTCAGACGGCTTTAAGCAACGATCCCAACCCAATAACCACCTATCATACAATGCGGTACACCACAAAGGTCAAAAAGAAAGGATTCCCGATAGTGAAATCTGACCAGGTCCCTGCGATTGGCCCGTTCTACAGCACAGCACAGCGCATATAATTGCCATGGGGGATCCAACTCCCAACTTCAGGGTCTCACATCCTCTTTACCCTCACCCTGTCCAATTTGAGAAATTCGGCAAACCGATGGGGCGTTGCGCCCAGTGCTAGTACTTGTAATTATTAACTAACAGCACCCAGTACGGTACTCCGACAATGCTCGCATCCATTGCACGAACAACGGGGTTCCGAAATTGCGGTATTATGCAAGCATTCACGGCCCGCCTCTGCTCGTGATCCTGCGGATGGTCCGTGACGGTACCGTATCATACTCAGGGAACGGCAAGAACAGCCAGGTCCATTCAGTACCGCACATGGGTAACACCGAGGACAGCGCTTACTATAGTGAATCAAATATAATCCCGGAAAGACCAACCTCTCGAACCCGATGCTGAGGGCGGCACGGGTTTCTTGCGTCTCCGATTTGGCGAATGAGTTAGGCTACTTGCAGGAATACTTATCGAGAGAGAGAAAAAAAATCTAATTTCCCCACGGCTAATAGAGGGGATGGGATATATGATACTATGATAATATTATTATTATAATATTATTATACCGGCAGCCCGAGTCAAGCGCAATACGGTAAGAAGAAATAATCACAACCTCTCACTCGTTCTACTGAGTCTACCTATGTCCCTGTACTCCCCTTGCTAGCCAATCTAAATAAAATCCCAAATATTATCCCAACGTAGCTAGAGAGGGAGAGGGAGTGGGAGAGAAGATAAATCCCCAATCAACCAAATAAATATCATACCTTCCCTTCCTCATCAACCCGCAGGCTTGGGGCTTCCCGAGACGCATCGTCCCCCAGCCTCCCTTCGCTAAAATGTTGACCCAACCACGTGCTATTGAGCCCCGGGAAGGAGTTATATTCTGGCGATGTGGAAACCGCGTGCTATGGTGTGGGCGGGGGTGGCAGCTAGCAAGATGCAGCACGAGGGGGGGGGAGGAAAGGAGGAAGCAAGGTGACAAACAATGGATGTCATTTGTTGTGACACTGGTTTCCCTTTCTTTCCGCTTTCATCACCCGGGAAGCAAAAGGTCCATCTCGCGGTACACCCACCCCCACTCCTGCGTTGGTTCGACTGCCGAAATACACCCGAGCATATGTCCCCAGCCATCCTTGGTTCGATGGCCATGGGGGGTCGGGGGAATTCCCCCGTGCTCTCAGCCAAACCAGGGCGGTGGGAGGCTCTAGGCCGGGAGTTTTCTACTACCATTTGATTGCGCCTAGGATGGGTGATAGGTGGTGAAGCGTGGTAACATTTCCCGTAACAGTTGGCTCAACCAGTGGGGAGCACAAAAACATCAGAAGTCGCTAAAAACTAGCTCTCTGTACAACGGGGAAAGACTTGAACTCCTGCAATCCCTCACGAGCATAGCAAAATCACAAGTCATCGGTAATTCACAATCTACAGAAAGGTGCAACAGCGGCAAGAATAGCAGCTCTCTACTGTTCTATCTAATTTGCGGAGCTTGCCCATAGGCACCGCGGTGAAAATGATATATAAAATGCACATTAGTTCCACCACGCCCGGACAGCCATCCTCACAAATTTGTCAAGTAGTCCTCGATCTCTTGAGGGCTCAGTTTCCTGAATCTAGGACCCTGAGCATTGGCAACCCCTTCGTAGCCCAGCAGATGGTCCGCTGGGGGCCCAACAATCCCGATCTCGACAGTGTCCCCAGACATCTCACCCTCGATCTGCACCGAGCCGAATCATATCAGATAACTGCTCACAAAAAGTGCTACACAGCAGGTAGCAGAAAAAAAACTTACAGTCTCCTTTAGGGTCAGCAAAGCGATATGGATAGCATCTTCCAGCTCTAATCCCTCCGCATACCGCTTCTCGAGGAAGGTTTTCGCAGAAGTAGCACTCTTTCCAATGGCAGTCGCCTTCCACGGGAAATAAGAGCCAGATGGATCGACCTGGTGAGAAAATTCCCCATCTTAGCTTCTCCCCACACAAACTCGAGTCATTAATTTTACCATACCTGGTACAGCGCTGGGCCACCCTTTCCAGTACCCGCTGGCTTATCATCCCACCCGGCCACGAGCAAACTAACACCGAAGGGCCTCACACCGCCACTCTGGGTAGCCTCCTGCATAACCTTGGCAACGTCCTGGACCAGTATTCTTGTAGGGGGGTATTCGTTGTAGATTCTCTTGTAGTCACTGTGAGAGACCTTTCTAGCCTTATCCGTGAGGACTCTGTAGTCCGGTCCCATACCCGAGTAAATCATCCCGATGTTGGGTGTTATGCACGATATCTTCTCAAGGGAAGATGAGTTCATGAGGGGCGTCGAAGACTTCTTTTCGGTTGCAAGAACAACACCATTGGTAGCTGTTTGGTGGAAATAGCTGATCAGACAATAACCGATAAACAAAATATAAAGAGTGCTGGAAATAGCATTAGATGTACCTTTGATTCCGAGACTCGTTACTCCCTGGTTAACTGCGTTGAGTGCATATTCTAGATAAACCCCGCCGAATTAGCTCCCTGAGCTGACCCCACCACCCTCTGCCCCACATCCATCTTGAAATCTCCTCGCCATTCCCAAAATCCATCATCAACCTCCCGACTGTATCGAACCACAGTCTAAACCAGAGGGATTTGGTCGAGGCTTACCGATCTGAACGAGTTTTCCGCTACACGCATTCACTTGTCAGCAAGGCGCGCAGAGCCTCCAAGTATAGTGGGGCTCTATACCTCGGGGAGAATGTAGTGAGGGAGAACGAATATCTATCGGCCATGGTTAATGTATATCGGGTATATCAAGTACAGGCCGGTAAGGATAAAATCGAGAGAGATGAATATGGATGGAGGTGATTACGGAGCTCTCGTGGAGTCGGGTGTAGCTTACGAAGCGTGCCGAGTAGGGTCAACAATTGAATTCCCCCACTAAGGGGTTACCCTGTCAAACATAGTTATCACTCGCCTTCTTGACCGTGTCATCCACAAAGAAAGCAGAGAAAACGCGACAAAACCCCCCCCACTGGATTCCTCTTTGAATTACCGGTATGGGCTCACAATTTCCTTGATATCGTACCTATCGTTAACCAAACTCATTATCTCTAGCACCAGTCGTACAGCACCACCTAAAATCAGACATCCCCTACTCCCCTAATTTGCACCGGACAAACTTGCCGCAGCTTAATGTAGAACATCCCAAACCTTTATCCAAATTCCAACCAACAAATACCTCCTAAGCCGCCGCCCATCCCGCCCAGGACCTCATCAGCGATCGTACCACACCAACGAAATTCCCATCTCGGCTCCAATGGTCTTTAAAAATGCTGCCACGCCTTCCGCCAGTAGTGCTCCCGACCCTTTCTCATTCCTTGTAAACTTGCACACCTGAAAAATCTCTTCCAGCTCACTCTCCAACCCCTCAAAATTTCCATACGGACAAGTATCCAACTCAGCCCCCCCCTCATAAGCAAGTACCAAAACAGAGTACCTATAGAATGCTCTATCGACTCGGAAAATCTCATCTCTACTCAATTGACTGGAAGAAAAATCGATGGCCAAATCGCGACCATAACGTTCCTTGTGCTCCAGACAGTTGCCGACAAAGTCTCTGCGCCAGAGGTTGATACAGTCCTGGTTCCGGTGCAGTTGGGTCATTTCGGAGACTCCGATACCAGAACCTCCGTCTATAATCCCACGAAGGCCAGCTCCAAGCGTCGGTGCCAGGTTTTCTCTTCCCAGGGAAGTTTGTTTCTTGAGGAGCATTAGTGCATCGTCGAATAGCGCCCCAAAATTATTTCTGCAAACGGCCTCGCATATTTCGAATTTGTGAGATTTCCAGACTGTATAGCTTTCCTTGTTCCTACCAACCATTCTGCAAAGGGAACAATAATCTGAAAGGGCTTTCATCTGGGACAGTATGTGCGCTGAGTCCATGGGTTTAGTTTGAGTTTGAGTTGTAGCAGTTAACTGTGGTAATGAGGATAAGTGTAAGTACTGCTGACTTATAAATTAGCTATCAGCTAGGTATTTTGAAAGACACTGAATTGTCTTGCACTTTCAGGACTGAATCAGCCAGAGATTGGAATTGCAAGACCTTGTGTCTCAATTAACCTCACTTGAAAGTTAGATACACGCGAACAACAGATAATAAGAGAGGCCATAGTCCCTCATCACCAGAAACCGAACTTCCTATGACCTCTCCCTGGTTAAGATCTAAGCTATGCGTACTCCTCTGGAAAGACAAGGGACACAATCGCAGATCTAACAAACGGGAGTTGCGCTGCAGCCAAACAGCGACTCGAAAAACCAAGTCCAACTAACGCGTCCCCACCATAGAACACCAGACAAAACCACCCGAATTCGGCCCAAAAAGGCCAACCCTAACATACCGTGTCACTAGGAACACTTCCTACACCTCTGGATCTGCCCTTCCAACCGCCGGGCACCAATTGAGGCCCCCGAGATCTCCTCCTTCTTGGTGCGTTTCACTTTACTTGATTCGCCTCCCTCCCCCCTTTGATCCATCTCCTAGTCTGATACCTTAAGGCTTTGTTACGCTCAAGCCGGAAGCTGTCCCCTAGCAAAAAAATCTAATTGCAATTATCCAAACCTCTATTTACAGCACAATACCCCTTCCCTAGTGGGGGAATATCTGCTCCTCAGCCCACAGTCGGGATATCAGGAGCCTCTTGCTTCCTTGTAGAGTTCATGAGCGAACGGTATCATACTGGCATGAATAACAAGAGGCTTGTATCTTAGGACGCTGAAACCTCCTTTCCCTGTAACATGTTGTCTCGTCTTGCTAAAGTTTTTCGGGACCACCGCCAGAATATAAAACCTGGACTTTTTGAGACAGCTCCCTTCCGCCAAGTCCATCAAGCAACCTAGCATAGTATCGTATGATACTCGTTAAGTAGACTAGGCTTGTGATTAGAGGGATGGAGGCAAAAGGATCACGGTTTGAGGTGACAATCTAAGCCGCCCATAAACAAGACCATATCTCCCAATAGTTGACCCAGGAACTTCGCATGCTCACCCAATCTCGAAGAATCGCGGTAGGTCCGAGCTACGATACGTGCTCAGTTGGCGAAAGCATGATAAGCAAAGAAAGGCCCACTACAGTAGAATATTGTAGTGGCCCACCTAACCCTACGCGAGAAGCGCTCGCACCAAATAGTATAATACCCCAAGAAACATTTATTAGCTAGACCAGCTACCGTACGGTACAAATACTCGAGTAGCCAAAAGGCACAGCCAATCATAACACAATTTAACTTAAAGGTTGACTGCCAAGCGCCAAGTCCCAGCCCCCAGAACCCTAACCCGGGCTCCACGACTATCAGTGCTAAACTTTCTTTTTTCTTTCTCACCAGCCACTCCATCCTCCCCACTTTCATCCATCATACCTGAGCCCACCTCCAGGACACCTTTCCCTCATCACCACAACTATGATCCAATTACCACAACTACATCCCTCGCCCACCTGTAAGTTACCATTCCACCCCCATCTCCAAACACCCCTCCTGCCCACATCCAATGCCATCCCACCCGATAAAAAAAAAAAAAAGGAAAAGCAACTACATGATGAGCAGTTTTATACTCCCAAGCAAAAATAGGAAGAGCCGTATGAGTCCTCTTCACAGAATAACGCTCTCGAGTACCCCATTTGCGGGGAAAGGATGGCGGTGCTGAGGACTGTGCTTAGGCCATTGGGTTCTGATGTTTATCCCCTTCTTCAATTATTCATGCTCCTCTGTGTTCTTGAAACACTTGCATTATGGGGAAACCGAGGGCTGACTTAAGTTTGGGATTAGAAACTTCCGAGATCTGTTTTGTCTCGCTACTAGTGCTATACCACATGTGCTATATATGCGGCTCCACTGGATTTGCGTAGGTGGAAGGTTTGATAGAATGCGAGACGCATTGCGTGTCCACGTGGCTCGCACGGCGAACTTCCCGCTCTGGTCTCGATACCTGATCGATGACGCTAAGGTATCGTAGCACTCGGCACGATTCATGGCCCGCTGTTGCGCCAACGCAATTTTCGGATCATTACAACGGCTTTCCAACTCGATGGGTGGTGGAAATAGCAAGACACAAAAGGATTCGGATATCGAAGCACGGTGCGCCGGAACAGTGCGCCACGGTAGCAGTCAAGGTTTCAGGTCCCCCAACCCGGTGGGCCAGGCAAGCCTCGCTGAGGTGGGCCATACCGCCCTCACTAACACCAGAAACTCACCCTCCTCCCTGGGAAGCTAAAAATATCATCACTTACAAGCCACACCGTGTCCTTTAAAAGACCCGGATGATTGGCGATCAATCCTATTACCGCCCCTACGCTTTGGCCTTACCGTGCAGTACGGTACTCCACATGTCCCAGTCGCACTCAAACACCTACCCTGCGGCATATACGATCTGTGTCTATTTTTCCCGCAACGCTCACAAACCACGCTGATGGCTGGAGAACAGAAATAGAAATATGTATAAAATAATAACTTGTATTCCTAATCTAATGCAATTCGCAACCGAGAGCCGAACCAGCAACAGACAGAAATGAGCGTATTCAGATGAAATGCAAAGGAAACGTAGCAAAGTTTAACAATAACATCATTCCCAAACGCCCAACATTTTTCATTCCCCCACGCCCGACGGCGGCCGACCTTTCTCACTCACCCCCCGATTCGCCCACCCAATACTTGTAAACCATCCTCCACAATTACACTACCGGTACTAAAACCCACCCCACTGCCGCCGCCACAGTAAACCGCATCCGCAAGCCGTAAAGCCCCAACGAAAAAGAAGAAGACCGAAAAAAAAACCCCCCGCCCCCAAAGAGAATTCCCGAAAAAGAAAAAGAAAACCAAACATTACAAAGAACGACTTCAATCTGGAAAAACACTGGCTAGAGAAAGACTACAAAAAAGGTTTGACCTATTCAGCATAAGCCACATATCATGGTTCCTACAAGGTCTTGAAAAAAATTTATTTCTCCCCCCCCACCCATCAAGATGCATAGATAGACAAGACAGAGATAAGAAAATATGAGGCAAGTTTTGGTTATAGAATGGACGAGAAGAGAAAGGGAAAGCAGAAAGTAGAAAGTAAAAGAGAGCCCAGATATGCTACCAATGAGACAAGAAACGAAACGAGAGCGAATAATAAAAAAAGAAAAATAGGAGCAAGCTTTTTTTTCCGTTGTTCCCCCATCCCTCCTTCGATCCCCCTCCTCCATAACTCCCTTTTTATCACACGATTGCAAAAAGAGTGAAAAGAGCCTGGCAAATAATGCTGTTCGCTCGTAGCAAAGCTTCAGAGTCCAAAAGATATTAGGGAAACAAAAAAGAAAACACCCCGACAAGAGAAGGGAAAATAAAGAGAAAAGGAAACAAAAAAGCCATTAACAGCCCAATTACCAACTACCTTGCGAATCCGCCTTGGCCAGGCTGCTGCTGACCATATTGTGGTTGCCCGTACGGTTGACGACCGTAATACTGTTGTTGTTGATACTGTTGTGATTGTTGCGACTGCTGGGAGTATCCATATCCTGCCTGTTGTTGCTGTTGGAGGGGGAAGTGGGGCGCCCCACCGTATTGTGTAAATCCGGGACTCTGGCTTCCCATACCTCTGGGAGAAGGTGTAGCTTGTGAACGCTGGCCAGACTGCTGTTGTTGCTGCTGTTTCTGCTGCTGCCTCTGAGCAATGGCTTGCTGGACAGTAGCACTATTGGAACTACCACCATGCATCCACGATTCCTTCATTTTGCGCTTCTCTAGTTCTCTAGCCTCGATGGCCCCCAGAAGCCCCGCTCGGTGAGGCGGCTGCTTGTGTTTCGCGTTATCAAGATATAACAATGTTGAGCCCGTTTGCTTTGCAACATATTCCTGCTCTCGCGCAGAGAGATGGTTTGATATATCCACAGTGCCAGGAACCAATCCATTCTGAGCAAATACCGCCTCCCCGCCACGAGAAGCAGGTCGAGGAAGGTGTTCAGCAGAAGGATTGCGGCCACTTGTTGGTGAAGTACTCGAAGATTTCCGCTGATGGGCATATCTGCTTCTAGACTGTTGTTGGGCGGCAGCGGCTGCTGCTTTTTCGGCAACATATTGCTCTGCACTCTCCTTCCCGCCTGGGCTTCGCCCACTCCCAATTTGAGCCATTCCGGGCTGCCATACTATGCTCTTGCGCTTCGACTCTCCACTCTCTGATCCGTGCGACCCGGCCCTCTCGTGCCCAGAATCGGGGGACGGCCGATTCCAAGACTCTCGCCTCTCATCACTACCGCCCGAAGATCTTGAAGATGCACGATTCTGGCCCCAAAGGTCTCCGCTAAGGCCCATTGACTGACGTCTAGGATCACCACCTATTAAGGTCCCATGGAGTGAATGGGGGCCTAGCTCATCCTGATCTATAATCTGCGCATTCCCCCTGCTAACACCCCTAGATTCGGCGGAGAGAGTACGGCCGTGGTTGATTGTCGTTCCAAAGTCAACCCTTGGTATCTCGGGGGAATCCCGAACCTGGCCAGAGGTGCTAGGGCGGTAACGGGCATCTCCAACCACAACCTCCGGCTCCGATGCCCCCCCAACTACCTTCATGACTCCAGCCCTTGGCATGTCAGCGTCACGCTTTGGTGGCTCCTCGCGTGTAGTGTGAACACTAGAATAATCCGGTTCATCGTCATCATCTTCATATTCACTTCCGCTATCAGTAAGCATTCGCTGCATGCGCTGGGCCCGTTTTCGGTCAAGGGTATCTTCTTCGCCCGCCCCATGGTCCGTTCCAATCTTACTCAAAGCTTCGTCACTTATCATGTGCTGCGCAAGACTCGCTATATCTGCGCTAGTGGGGGAATCGTCGGCAGCTGCGGAAAGATTCTCCAGTGCGGGTTTCCTGCTGACGTCCGTCCGGATGCCTGGGACTGCTGGATGATTAATGTTTCTGAACGGAACTTTTGCAGGGATTGGTGGCGATGGCAGGGGATCCGAACCTGCCGTGACTTCACGCCCACTGGTAAGTTGAACAGGTGTCGGCACATCTGTGTCTTGCCACGAAAATCTTGGAGGCTTAGCCCCCTCCATTCTAAGGCTTTCAACCCTATTGAGAGGAGGAGCCTTTGTGGACTGTACAGGCTCGGTCGGGTGTCGATGAACGGGTGGTGGTGGTGGCCTGTTAGCATAGCCTTCCTCATAGGCTTCCTTTCTGTCATTGGTTGGTGGTGGACCAGCAAGCAAAACCTGTGAATACACTGGAGCAAATCCTGGGGGAGGCTCGATTGGAGATTGGTATGGAAGGTAACTCTGGGCTGTGATTTGGGACTGCTGACTGGGCAAAAGAGAGGGTGGGGGTGGGGGAGGAGGATACATTTCGGTTATTTGTTCCAATGTTGGAGCAGATCCATTCAACATCAAGGGTGGAGGGAATGTCGGTGGTGGAGGAGTGAGGTTTGCTCCAGTAGTATTGTTAATCCTTTGAGGCATCCCATCAAACAAGTTACTCTCGTTGGACCGTCTGGGTAGATCCTGATCTTGATGAACGCCCAATCCTATCGGTAGGCCATGTGATGGCGTTTGCGACCTCATTTGTGGTAACATGTGTGGGGGTTTTGAGCTTGGGGGATGCATCATTACGGGGGTCGCCGGTACTAGGTCTGGCGACGGCTGGCTGGTCTGCTGTTGAAGACGACGAGCAGCAGGATCAATAGCACCCTGAAATAAACCATCATCGGAGGAGGAATCACTTCTCCCAGTAGGTAGTGCTTGGCCATAGGCTTCCTGTCTCTCAGCCATGGAGCCCAAAGACGGGGCATCCCGCTGCTGCCTCTGGTATTCCAAATAACCTGTGGATTCGGAGGTAGAGCGTTGGTGATAAACTGGGGACGACAAGGGAGGAGTACCCATAGGGACATGCTGGGGAGGAATCTGCGATGCAGGTACGGGCAAGGAAGACAACGACCTTGAAGAGTCATCCTGGAATGTTACACCCGGGAATCTCTGTCCAGCCGGAAGACTAGTTCTTGGTCTCGCACGAGCCGTTCCACTCTTTATCTTCGCCGCCGTCAACTCCTTCAACTTCAGTCTCCACTCTGATTCCGAAGCGATTGATCCACCTTCGGTCACGATCAATCCCACAATATCCTCCACCTGCAAATATCCGTACTGTCGTTCCCTTGGCATAGCAAACATCAGCCCCTTGGGATCGTCAACACCCGCAATAAGTCTCCCCGGGCGCCCATAGAGGGTAAACACGTCGAACGTGGGAAAGAGCCAGCGGAGCATTATCTCGAACCCACTGACAGCCGGGTGGGATTCGGGCATTACAAAGACGAACCCCTCACTAGTTGTCGGATGATCAGAATTTATAGTAATTTTTCCCTCAATCTTAACCAAAGTGGACTGCTCAATGAGCGGTTTTGACTGAGGGTAAATTGCATAGGCCGAGAAAGCGTCCGTAATCGTTGCTATTGGTTGTGATTTCTTGCTCTTCTTGTTCTCGTAAAACTTTATATCACCTTTGAGAAACGGAACAACATTGTAAGTAGACTTGTTTGCCTTTTTCAGGGCCGCTTTTTGCTTCTTGACGGCCTTCTCATCCGGCGGTGTTATAACAGCCCAGCATCTCCTCCAAGGGGTCCCCGCTCCGAACCGAACCCGGGCCCAATCCTCATACTTGAACCTGGCCCTCTCCATTATCGTAGTAATACTATTTAATGTCTTGCCCTTTCCCGCGATCAAGGCTCCGGTGTAAGCTTCCTGTAGGCAGGAATGCTCAAACATGCACAGCCTAATCCCAGCCGTCCACTGTGTAAGGGAGTGGTGTGAGTTGAAATGGAAGAGGTATCGATTTCGACCAGCCGTAGAAATACTGAGGACGTTTGTGAGGGGAGGCACATCCGGCAACCTTGTCGGCAAAGTGTCAATCTATTAGGCGGAAGACGGCCGGATCAGCAACAGCCCACGACTAAAGGGATCAGGGGGATCAGGGAATCAATAGCTACCATCTTGATTGAAGCATCGGTAAGATTGAGGTATGTCGGCACAACTTCGCCATCATGACCTGCGGCGTCGAGCTGAGCGGCGTCCCACAGCGAAAGTACAGTTCCCACAAGTTGAGCAAAACACTCAACCCACGACCTGTCCTGGCTCGGTTTACCATCTAATCAAGGGTCAGGAAGAATCAGCACACAAGTTTCCTCCATTTATTCCACAAAAACGACAAACAGCGAGACGCCTATGTACCTGGATTCAGATCATTCAACTTCAAAAAATACCCCTCGGTATAAATCTTTTTGGAATGACTGTTCAAGAAGGTGAACACGGGCTGCAGTTCGGGTAACGTGTCTCGCTCAACTTCGAGAAGCGGCGGTTGGTAGGGCTGAACGATACTCATCGGCCTGGAGCCTGGCCTCGAACTTCTTGAGGGCGGTGGTTGTGGAGATTCCCGAGATGGACTCGCGATGTGGGCTTCGGATATAGAGGTAAAGGTGTCACGTCTTATCTTTGCACCCTCTTTCTCGGTCGGTGATTTCGACGAGAGGAGGCTTCCGAAGGACGCGGACCAAGCTGTGATTGTACGGCGGCTATTGTTAGCAAGACCATTTTTGGATCCCGTTGCTGGGGGCTTCTCGAGCGGCTTACACCGGGTGCGAGCCATCTTGAACTCTACTACAAAGGCGTTTGCAGGAAAAACAACAAAGATATATATTCACACAGACACGCACGCACACACACGCACACACGCACACACGTCCTCACACACTCCCGCCCAAACCGATCCGTAGGCACAAACAATTTACTCTTCTCAGAGAAGTCGAAGGTGAGTGCACCGTAAAGGGTTCCGAGTGAGGAGCAAGTTGGAATGAGGACACCAGTCTTCGGCGGTAGCGAGAGGAATGTGGGGTACCGGCAATTATGGGTGAAGGGCACAGAAACACGTAAAGAAAAACAAAGCAGAGAAAAGTATGAAGGACGAGGGGGAGGAAACGAAGGGTAATGTAAGGCCGAGCGAGAGAGGTAAGGTAGAGATTAGAATGGTGAAACGAGGAAAGAGAAAAGGGAAGTAGGGGAAGAAGGTGAAGAAAGAAGACGAGGAGCAAAGCGAGAGAGCAAACGAAGGGTTCCCCTACTCAAGCGAGTGGTGGTTGGGGAGTGGCTTGATGATGATGAAACGAACAGGTAGGAGCAGGATGGATGGCGATGATCACTCGGATCGTTGGGCCCGGAAGCAAGTGAACGGGTTGGTGTTTCTTTTTCTCCCTTTTTCTTTTTTCCTTTTTCCCTTTTTTTACCCTTTCTATTTTTCCTCCCCTACTGGGCCAGTCCATTTCCTTCTATGTACGAGTACTGGGAGGGCTTGAGGATAGGTATGACAGAGGGGAGTTTTCCACGTATTGAGCCGTAGAATGCCGAGTGCACAGTTCCCAGCTACGAGAGCACGATACGAGCACCCACGATACTAATCCTGCTATACAAGTGGTGTACGGGAAGGGTACCATACCGGTGCCCGTCGATGCAAAACTTTGTCTAACTTACTCGTACACCGCCTGGGGTAACCTAACAAGCATTCCCGCAAGCTTCCACACGAGTAGAGTCACCCCAGCTGCCCTTTTTAAACTTGGCTTTCCCCTCCTTTCTTACAGGTACTCTAACCTGAGATCATATCCTATCTTGTCAAGTCACTCCACACCACATATTATGGTATTGTCACCTCTCCTTCCCGCTCACTGCACCAGTGGGGGTCAACAAGTGTGGTGCCGGTGTCATACTGCTAGTACACTTACACCGGTACGCCTTCTTCTCCAAGCATATCAGTCCCCACACTCTACCCTCAATTCCAGTCCTACTAAGCCGATACGTTAGACAGCAAGAACCTGTGTGAAATATCTCCCCTCACTGCTCTAATGCCCTAATCTGCCAAAACTCCACAAACACCAAGGGTGCCTGCCCCCCCCCCCTCCTCGCATTAATATTAACCCCTGGATCGTATCTAAGGAAGCTGAAAGAGCCATCCAATCTACATTAACCATCCACAATTGTCCAAACCGGACCCCGTTCTCCACGCCAGAACAACGTTTGATGCGGGTCGTTCCAGGTTCTATTTCTAGCACCTCTTTCTCCCGCCTACGCTTTCCCGAGACAAGCTATGTCATAATTAATCCCCGCGAAAATCTCCGGCCACACCTTTCCAGCCACTTTCACAGTACGCTACCGATTGGAGGGAAAAAATGAAACGAAACGGGGAAAGCTCTCATTCTTTCCTCCTCATTTCTAGCCTAATTCAACGGGATGGCCAGCTCATGATATGATGGGTTGCCTACCAAAGTGATCAGGCATGGGTGAAGAAATGTGTGATGAGAAATTCTCTTGATTTGTAAAAATTAATGGAAAAAAAGAAAAGACAGCTTTTTTTTTTTAAACGAGGTCCTTGGAACGGATAGGGAGTGAGTAACGTATCATACCGGTACAGTACCGGTACTTGCGCACATCCGCGTGCTGGGAGGGAAGAAAGACTACAGTCTTGCCTCCCGGTCCGCTCGCTTCCGAGATCTCACTTTTCCCCCCTCAAAGCGGGTAAGTTAACACCCATAACCTGGCGTCCAACCGTCATCGCCAGAGGGAGCACGCTGTCCCAGCCGGATATATGGCTTCAACAGTACGAAATCAATCCATCAAAACTAATCCCAGTCGAGTGCACACAGGGAGGATCCCGGAATCTTGGGGGAGCAAGCCATCAGCATCTAGAACACGTCGTCCACAAGTTTAAATCAGCCTGGGGGCTTAACATCATCCAACATCCAACCTTTAACAAGCAAAGCTGGTGTTTGGTTATCTAGGCTTCGTTAAGAGCACAAGTATCCCCAGTTGTTTTTGCCAGTGCATATTAACATACTGTACGAGTAGTAATACAGTACAGCCTAAATATAGTTCTCCCGAGAGGCCAGCACAAGTTCCAACACTAGCAACTATTTCGCTGCTCTACAAGAATTGGAGGCCGGTACTGTGCGGCACTCTCCTCCAGCTCTGGCAACAGGCTAGGGAAATGCCCGTCTGACCCCGGCTCTGCTGGAGTAGCTTACGACACCTCAGCTTGACCAAACTCATGAAGTGGGACCCGCCAACCTCTCATATCCGACTCTACTAGAAAGTCTCCTGAGCGCAGCTAATATGGGTTCCCCCTGCTGCGGTGGAACAGAGCAAACATCCTATTTCGGCATCGGGGCTTACTGTTTTCGATGACCGACCTCTGGGCGGACTCGCTCCGAGCCAGTTAGGTGGGCTTGACTGAGCTGGACTGCTGTACTGTTCCGGCACGGCCACCCCCAATATCTGGGCTATTAATTGATTGATTGGGTTGGAGTGCAGATGGAATTGCACTTTTGATCCGGGGTTGTGGGTAGTGAACAAAGAGTGGGGCAGGGCAGCCATAACCTAAATAAAATACTCGGTACTGTGCCGGTGCTCGAGTATGATCTCTTGGAAATCGCTTTCAGAATATCAACGGAAACCTCCACCAGCTCACTTTAGGCTTGGTTGAACAGGTCAACATAATTGCGAATGCTGCCGTAACTCAGGAAATTTGAAGGGGGGGGGGTGAATTTATACGCCCCCAAAGTGGATTTTGAGCAGAGAACCCGAACCGAGCTTTTTAAACTAGTTATCAATTAGAGCCTCTCAGCTAGGATCAACCTGCGCCGGCCAATTTTCTAGAGTGGTTACCCGCTCACGATCTAAGGATTCCTGCACCCATTGTTGGTGGGTTCTAGCACCGCCAGAGAGGACTTGATGCTATATCGCACTAGGAAAGCACAAATAATTCTCAGGGGGCTTTTTTATACACCTGGGAATAGCTAATTACGGCCGTGCCCCATTGTCAGATGCCCTCAAGGTTTTGCCAAGGGCACTGTACAAGCATGATCCATAGAAATACACCTCACCGTTCCGGAATTCGGGTGTTTTCAGATTGGGTGGAGGTTTAGGAACCTCTGGCCCCTGCTTGCACGGGGGATATATTTGGTGTCCTTGATTTCACCCTATTCTAGCCTAAAGCCCAACACCGCGGCTCTTGAAAGCCATGGTCAATACTGTGACTTGGAATGGTGCATCGTGCCAGGAAGATAGAATATATGCCCCCACTCTGCAAGTACCTGCCACACTGCCCACCGCTAGCAGAATCCCCGATATATAATATACTACCTCCAGATCCCAGTTGACTCTAACGAGTGGATGCTTCGGGGGGGACTGGCCCAAAAATTTTGGATCAGCTTTGCTGGTGGTACCGGTATCACGAGGACTCGGTGGCCAGAAACGAGAATAAGTTAGCGGTATGATAGTACGAGTACGCCGAGCGCCATTGGACAATTTATTGAATTTTCGGCTTATTCATGTCATTCAACTACTGCTCTACAAGTACTTGTACTCGAGCACAGCACTCGTACTTGTACCCCTCATTTAGACCTTATATGGAGTGGTCTCTAGTCACGATTGCTCAACTACCACCCGACCTTCCAATCCCTCCTCCGGCGAAGATTTCGTCCACCATTCCACTCCCCCAGATGTTTTCTTGTCCCGGGATTTTAACCAACCGGGACAACGGGGGGACTTTTACGACACTGCGTACCGTACGTCAAGCACCAGTTTTTATGGTACCGGTACGACACGGTGCCGTCCCGCAACCTATTCCCCCCCCCTTTTTTTTTTTGCAACTGTAAACCCGACACGATGCCTCCGCTCACCGTAAGGAGCACTCAGCAGCTGCAGCCTGCAGTACCGTATGTAATTCTCACGTTGATACTTGTACTTGTACTTGTGAGCCGCTGACTGTTTTTCACCGTTTTGGAAATGACCCGCAGCGCGTTTGTGTACTCGAGTACCGTACTGCGTTCGTGCTGCACGGTACAGTGCGGCACTCGTACAGTATTGCAGGATGCTGGTATCGGCTCCATCCACTGTAACTTAGCGCTTGATGGGAGTGTGGCTTATACCGGTGTAAGCATGATACTCGTAAGCAGGTTAACTTGGTTAGCTTCGCTCTTCCGTGCCGCAGGCTCTATTTAAGCTTATCGTTATCGGGAATTGTCGTCGTGTCGTCGTCGTTGGGGGGGGGGGGGTAATTTAACTCGCTGACCGGAATGTGTGTGATGCTGTATGTACAGTACTGTGCGAGTACAATACTGTGCCAGTACCGTTAGGCTTTTTGAAACGGAAAGGGTGGATGATTTTTTTATTATTTTTCCTTTTGCATTTTTATCCCTGGTTCTTTTCGGTTCTCTGTTAAGGCTATGTTCCGTACTCGTACCGTGCCTGTGATAACAGCATGGTGCCGGCCCGCGGTCCAAAACCTCTCACAAGTCATCCAGATATGATAATCACCCGCGTGAATAGACTAGCGTTAACTCCTCAACACAAGTTCCAATACAAACCTACAATAACCGTACCGTATTGTAAAATCTAAACCAAACCCAGTATGATAAGAAATATCGTAACAATAATGATAATAAAATAATATAAAAAAGGGGACCATCACAAATCTATCATACGGATCCAAAGCCCCCCCCTTCATTACCACCACCACATTTCCAATACCGTACTTGTACTTGTACTGAGCACGGTACGGAACCCTCTCTCCCACATGAATAAAACCGGCACCAACCCCGACCAACAAACCAACAAACCAACAAACACGCATCCGCAGCGGCGGCGGCGGCGGCGGAAAAATCCATTACACTCAAGCATAGCACAGTACAAGCAATTAATTAATCAATCAATCAATGTAAATGTACGAGTACTGTACTGTGCTGCCCCCGCACTTCACACAAAAATGTGTGTGCGTTGTATAATACTATACTATACAGTAGAGTAAGTAAGTAAGTAACACAGCCCGCTGTCGCTTCCGGACTCTTTCCGGCAGGTAGTCTAGGTAAGTTAATGTATCGTAGATGGATGGATAGATACCGGTATCATACTCGTATGATGGATGGATGGATGGATTGCGTAGGGTAGATCTGCAAGGGTTCAAGCGAAGATCTGCCAGGGTGGGGTTAATATCTCGAGTGTGATGTTTTTGTGTTTTGTTTCTTGGGATTTGTGGATTGGTGATCGGGGGTAAACTAAGGTGTGGCGCTGCTGCCCATCGAATGATGGATGAGGTACGGTACCGGTAAAATTACTGTGCGGTGGGGGTGAGGATCGCTTTGTCCCGTATTGGTTGTAGCTTGACATGCGAGGGGTTTGGTATGCCATGTGCTTGTATTTGTTGGGCGATATATTTGTACTGTATTCTTGCAACAAAAGTTAGATAGCTCGTAGGGCACGGCGGAGAAGATATTGGTATGATTATACGGATACGAGTACCATGTCTTATTATTCTTTACACACCCTTTACAATAGCGTAGCTCCGTATATATCCAGTCATCCCCATCAGTTTGGGGGGCAAGAAGACTGCCGCAAGTAAAGCTACGGTACGGTGGAGTACCCATGTTTTACAAAACGAGAGGAAGGGATAAAGGAAAGAGAGAGGAAAGGAAAGCCCAAATACAATCTATGATCCCTATGCTAAAGACAATTAATAAGGTAAAATGAAATAAAATAGAAACGCCAGATGATAGGTCCCCCCCTGTTACAGCGCCATAAGTAAAGAGTATGATAGGAGAAAGGGAAAGAAAGAAAAGAAGAGAAAAGAAATCTCAAGTTCGAGCCCCATACTACTTCTTCTTAAAGACCGCCGTGACGACACTGATATCGTCATACTTGCCCCCCTCCATGCTGAGCCCCTCGTCAATTCCTCGTTCCATATAAGGGCTTTCGCCAAAGGGGTTTATGGCGATTTTCCAGGCCGCATTGACAAGTTTGTCCGCCAATCCTCCCGCCTCCTCTCCTCCTGCGGCAGAGCAGATATCCGCAATCTCTACATCCCAGAGATTATCCGGCAATCCGTCTGTAGCGAGGATGATGATGTCGCCTTCCTCCAGCTCGACCCTATCAACGACAGCGTTGGCAGCGGGGGTGTCGAGGGAGTTAGTGCCGAGCTGGTACGGGCAATCAAACCAGTGCCATTGCTCGGTAGACTTGTAGACGAAGGAATCACTAGACGGCCGATACACGTACGCCCTTGAATCTCCGATGTTTGCTATCGTGAGGATGTTACCTTCCAGGCTGGATACGCAGGCCGTGGTTGTCCCTTGCCAGACCGTCTTTCCCTCGCGGGTGGTGGCGGAAACGGTGCTGTTGTAGCTGTGCTGAAGGGCCGAGACTACGTCTATTTTACCTTCCCCGGCCGCCTCCGGGGATTTACGCTGCGCATCAAGGGCTAATGACCAGTAGTGGAGTATCAGTCTCGACCATAATGCGGCATGGCCGGCGACTTTGGTGTTCCAGGCACCTACCCCGTCGGCTACGCCCAGGTGGTTGTGACGATGGAGGATTGCGTCGTCGCCGTTCGTTATCCCACGGAGGAAGGTTGCGCCTTCGGGAGTTGGGATTCGGGAGGGGTCGTTGGTTGAGAGGGCATCGGAGAGGCTGGATGCCGGCGGGCTGTTGAAGGGTGGGGGGAAGGGTCGAGGTGCCCGCTTGGCGAAGAGGGAGAAGCTGGTTTTGAAGCCGTACTGGATGGGCTTTACCAGTGGTCTTGTGGCCGCCACTGTTGCTGGTACCACTCTCGGCGGCTTCGGGGGGGTGCGGAGGTGGGAGTGGTTGTGTAGGCTTGGTGGGGAGGTGGAGGCGGAGACGGAGGAGGTGATCCCCGTAGTTGTGGGCCTTGGAGATAACGTTGGAGCGGTAGAAGGTGTGCTTGGGTTTGGAATGTCGCGTGTGCTACTCGACGGTGACGATGCGAGTGTTAGGAAGCATCGCTTTGAGATGCTCCTCGGTGGTAAGGGTGCGGCGAGTAACCGGGTTCTGGAGAGTGTCGAGAAGGAGGTAGATGTAACACGCATATCCGCCCTGGTGAATACTCTTCGCCAACGTTGAAATAAAGTTAAAGGAGCGTGATATGAATGCACCGGCGTGACGGTAAGGGTAGAGGTCACTTTTCGTTAGAAAAGTATTGAAATAGGAAAAGGTAGCGAAGAGTGAGGGTGTGGAGGTGAAAGGATCCTAATAAGGGGAGAGGAAGGAGGACTGTTGTGTGGAAAGCACAGCTCTTCGGGGTGCCGCGGGCAGGGCAAAAGGGGGCGGAATGGAAAAAGTAGGAAGAGAAGGGCAGAGAGGAAATTGCTATTTGTTGGGGCACGAGAGCTGGATAGCTGTGGTGTAACGATAACCCTAAACGCGAACAGTCTTCCACTCTAAATTTTACTTTTGCTGAGTCGACTGTCTGGGTCGAGTGTGCTTACTGTAGCCTCAGTGCTTTCTTCTGCTGACACTGGCTGGCCGGCTGGCCTCCGGAACACTGCCCTTGTCCGTGCGAGTATGATAGAACCCAACTTATGCACTCGGGATGCACGACGAGAACTGTGAGATAAGTTAAGAAACCCGCTCAACTTTTATGCAATGATATGCCAGGTTCTTGGTGCCGCCATGGATTCCCGTCCACCTATCCCCCCTGTTCTTATCTGATTTCCGGGAAACAAGGAAATGGAAGCCGCCCTCGACTGAAAATATAGCCTCACACAGCTACTCGTACAAGTACTATGGTTACCTGGACGTTCATTTGACGGTATGGCGCCGCTGGTATTTTCGGGTACGGAGTGACATGGTGCACCTTGTAGCCACGGTATCGTCACCGCCACTCCCCAAATACCTTTACGTTCTCTTGCATTCATGTAGAACGCTCCCCAAGATCGCCCGAATCACCTTCACCAGAGGTGTCGCATCTCATGTCTCTCGATACTACTGCCATTACTGGTATATCTAGTCCAACCGATCCCTCCCCCTCCCAGAAGTCTCAAAGGAGAAAAAAAATGAGAAATTTAAAATTTAAAAGAAACCAGACAGGAACTAAATAATGTACAGAATGCCGAATCCCTAACTAAAGTGGACCTTTGAGGGTTGGGAAAAGACCGAATCTTCCGAGGCTTTTAAGTACCGGCACCGCCGCACAAAGTGGGAGCGCGAAAATATGAATGCGCCAATGCCCACCCCCCATTGTGGTCACTTCCCCATTTCTATTCCACCAACCGGTATATCATAAGACTAAGTGGCATTCTTTCCCTTCCTCTGAGTCGTGGTGCCGGGTCTTGCTGCACCTCTGGACCCCGAGGACTCGACCAACACACCATCCTCATCAGAGTTCTCTCCTAGTAACTCGCGCGAAGCACGTTCTCTCTTCTCATTCCACCATACTCGTTCAGCTGCGGCTTGCTCAGCAACTTCCGCAGCACGCTCTCTAATCTTTGTTGCTTGAACGATCTCATGGGCGCTTTGAAAAATACTAGCAGCCCATTCACTGCCAAATCCGTTAGCCTCCATGGCAACGTCTTTTAGTTCCTGTTGAGCGACAGCTATTAGCTTCTCCCTCGCTTCCCCCTATGCAATATGCCTGTGATAGCAGAAAGACGGACCTCCTCAATTTCGGCTTCGGCAACGGTGAAACGGGTCCACAAATCATCACCGATACTCCCCCGTTGTAACAATTGTTGAAGAGAACCTTTGGCCTGGCGAATGGTGACGATGCGGCGGATATCTTCTGTTGCTCGTCGAACGAGCGCTGCTTTGAGGATGCTGTCTGGGACCTTGGGGTTCTCCTGATGCAAGAGCGTCAAGTATATGTCACGGGAATAGTGCGGACCGAACCAAGGTTCCAAGGAGGCAGCTTTTTCTGGATCGTTGTGAGCCAAAATTCTCCGAGAAGCATCGCCGGGAATCGTAGAACTTACTAGCCTTTCGCTTTCGATACAAAGATGAGAAAACTGCAAGAGTGCCGACGAGCACGACAATGTACACCAAAGGTGCTATTATTGAAAGTTTGACCATGACGTTGGTATGTCGTTTAAGAAAGTTGATATGGTGAAAGGTTGGATTAAAACGGGAGTCAAGTCAAAGAGAAAGAGAGAGACTGGTTTTCCTTGTGAGGGCCTATCTAGTTGGATGCGAATCGTCGAGAGGACCGAGAGTCGAGAAGGAGCGTTGTGGTGGTGGAAGAGAACATTCCCTCATGAACAAAATCGTCCCTGAGATCAGATCTGTCCTCTAAGGAGGCCAAAGCAACTTGCGCCCCCTCACGTGATGAAAGGGAAAAATGGCATTCGTCTTTTAGTAATCACATCTTGGCAATTGTATGACGCTCATAGGCGCCCTAAGGAAGCCGCGAGAAGCAATCAATAGGGAGGGCAACTGGGGAGCCTCTCGTCCATCCCACTCACAAGCTCGCCTCACATCCCCACATCGACATCTTCACCACATCCCCGCAAGCTAACAGCATCTTCCATCCCGTTCATCCTCCATTCCACCTATTTAAGGCCGCAAGCCTAGCCATCATGATTCTGCGTTTTCGCTCGCCCGATGGTACCTACCGTGTAGATATCCAGCCAACAGATGACACATCTCTTCTTATTTCTAAGGTGGGTATATCTGGTTTTCGCTTTGCGAAGAGTGGTGCCTTATCGTTATCAATAGCCCTCTAACTTGACTCTTCTTCCACCAGTTACGGGAGGACCTACCTAAGGATGTTGACCCTCATACGATCATTGTTTCGGACCGTCCAGCAAATGGGAGGGCAAGGGTTCTTAATGAGATAAGCGGGATGAAGATTTCCGACCTGGGTCTCAGGTTGATACTCCCTAAATGGGTTCTGTTATACACATGCTAACCCGTTGTACCATCGTGGATGCTAGCCACGGTGATATGCTGTATCTCTCATACGAGAAGTCGGATGAGCCTCAGGCCCCCAACGGCGCCACCACAAACTCTGATGAGCCATCCGGTGTACGGCTTAACGGACAGCCTGTTGGGCCATCGGAGGGCGTTTCTCGTCTGTACACTTCCACTGCATCTAGCTCGGCGATTCCGGACAAGGCTTCGAATGCTTGGGAAACTGTTACCCAGGACCCTGTTGACGAGGAGCTGGACAAGAAGGATGGAAAGATACCCAGAGGTCGAGATCACAAGATGTGCAGACATGGTCCTAAAGGGATGTGTGACTACTGTATGCCGATGGAACCCTATGACCCGGGCTACCTTGCCGAGAACAAGATCAAACATCTCAGTTATCACTCTTACCTGAGAAAGACAAACACTTCAACGAACAAGCCTGAGCTCAAGTCCTCGTACATGCCTCCCTTGTCGGAACCTTATTTTAGGCTACGAAAGAATTGCCCTTCCGGCCACCAACCGTGGCCTGCCGGCATCTGCTCCAAGTGCCAACCATCTGCAATCACCCTTCAGCCTCAGGAATTCAGGATGGTAGATCATGTCGAATTTAGTGACCCCGCTTTGATCAATACTTTTATCGACTTTTGGAGACGGACTGGCAATCAACGGATAGGGTATCTTTATGGAAGGTTAGCACCTTACCCGGAGGTTCCATTAGGCATAAAAGCTGTTGTCGAGGCGATATATGAACCACCGCAGGTTGGTGAGCCGGATGGTGTTACACTACAGTTACCCTGGGCTGGCGAGGAGGATGTGGCTGAGGTCGCATCTCTATGTGGGCTCCGGAAAATTGGTGTCGTTTTTTCAGATCTTCTTGATGATGGAACCGGGCAGGGGACTGTGGTTTGCAAGAGGCACATTGACTCGTATTATTTGTCATCGCTCGAGATAGCCTTCGCTGCGAGGCTTCAGGCTGAACACCCCCACCCCAGCAAGTGGTCAGAAACTGGACAGTTTGGCTCCAGTTTCGTCACTTGTGTCGTTTCGGGCAACGAGGATAATGGAATTGATGTGGCAGCATACCAGGTTTCGAACACTGCGGTGGAGATGGTCCGAGCGGATATTATCGAACCCTCGGCTGACCCCTCTGTGATGATGGTCCGCGAGGAGGACGGGAAAACAAGATATGTTCCTGAAGTTTTCTTCAGACACATCAATGAGTACGGTCTCAACGTCAAAGAAAATGCCAAACCCAGCTTCCCTGTTGAGTACTTACTTGTCACATTAACACACGGCTTCCCCAATGACACCAAGCCTATATTCATAGCGCCACTAGGAAAGTTCCCCATAGAGAACAGGGAGATTGTCGGCATTTCGCAGGACCACCGGGCTGTGGCGAAACAGTTGGGCATTACCTCCCAGAGCGCAGATGGACCAGCCGACGGGATTGACGTTGTTAGCGACTTCCATCTTCTAACATTTATCAGAGGATGGGGTGTTCTCGAGAAGGTGTGCACGCTTCCCTCTCACGCTGGTTGGGTTCGCAATTAACCGAGTGATTACTCATGACTACACAGGATGAGGAAGAGCTCCTAGCAAAAGTGGCAGTCGGCCACGACGTAAACGATGGCTACAAGCTGTTGCAGACGCCTGGTTGGCAGACGCTGATGACGATTCTAAGGGAGAGCGGTGAGAATGCCCCTTTGAAGCGTGCTTTTGTTGAATATTCTCCACTACCACCACAAATACCTTCACCGTTTGTAAATACGAGGAAGGGGGCAGACGCGGGGGGCAGCGGTAGTAGTAGCAATGGCGGCGCTGCGGGGAGAGGAAGGGGAGGGGATAATGCAACCTCATCTAATAATTATGGACCCTTGGCTAAACGTTTCCGCGGATTCAGTCTGAAGGAAGGGGAATAAGCCCTCCTCGCCATCCGCTCTTGCCTACTCCTCTCTGCCCACACACCCACCTGCCTATTTAAAATTTCACTGAAAACATATACACACTTGAAGGCACCTATTCTTTGCGCGATCGGAACCGATGGAAGTTTTGTAGTAGTTTCTTCTTTCTTGTCATTGGGCTGGGGCCGACGGTTGGGGGTAGGGAACTTGGGGGTTATATTTGGTGGATGAACTGGATATGGGCTTTTTCCTTATTTATTTTCTCCCTTACGGCTGTTTGGCTAGTGAATTCTTGCTGGGATTGGCGGTGTCGGTGTCCAGGCAGCCTAAGCCACGTGGAAACCCGGTATTAAAAGCTGTGTATCGCCACTTTATCATTACTTTTGTGCAAACCCTTTTGATTCTCGGTTTAAATGCGTCATCGTAACCTTCCACCTCACCCCCATGATGACTCGGAAAAACACCGGACAGAGGTAACCTCAGCGACCATACTGCTGCTTCACTTTGATCCCATAAAACACCAATCCGTACGCCGCCATTAAACTGAGCCCCTACCCCGCCCCTATTAGCCCCCGATCAACCAAGAGAGAGAGAGAGAGAGAGAGAGAGAGAGACATACAATCGGCAACCCCTTCCCACTCCGCAAAGCCCTGGGCACACTACTCCCACCAAGCACAAGACTAGCCAACACCGCGGTCTCATTCCCGTAAGCTTGCCCGGCACGAATACGCAGTCCCGCAAACGCGTACAACGCGCCAACGGTCAATCCAGCAGCCACGGAAGGGATAGAACCAGATTTACTGGGGAAGCAAATTTTTTTTATTAGCACCCGACGGCTGGAGAATTTGTGTGTGTAGGGGGGGAGGGGAAAGTACACGTAACCGATAGTACCGCCGACAGCGCAAAAAGATCCGAGCAGAAGGGCCGGAAGGTATGACTACAAGTAAACGGCGGAGATGATTAGCTCTACGGTAGCTACGTTTCGGGGGAAGGGGGGGGTAAGCACCATGATATACTGTACGCTACCAACAACGAAAAGTAGAAGTAAAAGTAGAAGAAAAGGAGTGAGTTGTAGTTGGGGGTTGTTGGGAGGTTATGATAGAGTACTGTACTGTACTGTACTGGTACGGTACTTGTGCCGGGCACTATCGATGCCGGTATGATACTACTGTGCTAGAACAAGTATGGTACAGTAGATACCGTAGATGGGATGGATGGGATGGATGGGATGGGATGGATGGGTAGATGGATTCGATGGAGGTGGAGGTTGGGCGGCTATTTCTCCAGATGGCGGCGGGTACGGTACGATAACTACGGTAGTGGAAGGCGCCGCATCCGGGTGGGGTGATTACTAGTGCGGCCGATACTCGAGTAGATATACAGTAGACTATCTATGTGCCACGTGAGGTATGGTAAGCGGAACGATGCGGTGGCTTTTGCTTATCGTACTTCACGTGGCGGATACGGTGTATCTATCGGCCGCGCTCGTAGTTCCCAGGCACATACGGTACTCGCGTGTTGAGGACATCGGAACCCGCAGAACTTGTCAGTGATGGTTGTTGCGACCATCGCGGGCTGTTGCCCCTACTCTACCGTAGACTCTTTGAACACCGTAAGCAAAAATTTGGTGGGGAAACTAATTCAGTTCAATTCTTCTTTTATAATATATCATAAATCGCAATTGTGTAGGTTACAGTGCAGCATGCCAAAACCACAAAAGTCAAGGTATGATACAAATATTTACACTCCCCATCTCCAAATTTTTTTTTGGATACCCTAAAGGATAGCGGCCTAGGTATGCATGTCACTGCTGTGCTGCCAGGCACTCGACCGTGCTCATACACTCGTCTGTTCACTCTGCTCCCATTCAAACACCTTCTTGAGCGCGATTGAGAACCTACGGATCGCCTCGGTCATGTCCGGTCCCTAATAACCATCAATATTAGCAAAAACACTCCCCCCCGCTATCACGTATATGTAAAAATCCAATGGTCAACAAACCGCCGCAGCCGCAAAAGTGGCCCTGAAAAACAGCCCGGTATGCCTCGCGCCCCTTTCCGCAACGAACCAGCTACCCGGAGACAGGAGGACGCATTCGCTAATGCTAGCCTGGAAGATATCGTCCTCAATATCGACAACCTCCCTTTTCCCAAAATCCGGATGCTTCTCCACTGCAATCTTGATCCAGTGGAACATTCCAGCTGCCGGTGGGGTCCAGCTCGCGAGTTCCTTGGGCAGGTACTTCTCGCAGGCTTGGAGGATAATGTCTCGGCGTTGGGTGTACTCCTTACGAATGAATATTAGCCAGTCGAGATAGCCTGTGTGGCCCCAATGCTCGTCTAACAGGCGGTGGAGGATGACCTGTGAGAAGCCCGAGGGATTCTGCGTTGAGACCTCACAGTTGCGGGTGAAACGCTCGCAGATTTGAGATGTGGCCGTTATCCAACCGATCCTGGCTCCTGGGGATATCACCTTCGAGAAGGAGTCCATGCGGATCACACGGCCGTCTACGTCCATTCTCAGGAGTGAGGGGACAAGTGAATTGAGGAATTCCTCGTGGGTTGCCGGGAGCGGAGCCGGGGGTGCATTGGGGCCCATATAGGGCTGCATCTGTAAGAAATAGTAGGGCTCATCTTCGATGATAAGCAGGTCGTGCTTTTGAGCGACCTTGTAGATTTCCTGGCGGCGCGCTCTGCCTTGGGTTGAGCCCGTGGGATTCTGGCCTGACGGGACGGTGTACAATAGGAATGGCTTTCGCCCACAGCGGGCCTTCTCGTCCCAATTCTCCAGCAGCTGGTCGAGATCCTCCGGGATAAGTCCTTCATCATCAATCTTGACACCGAGAAACTTAACACCCAGCGGTGCAGCGGTCTCAACGGCCGTAGCAAAAGTGTACTCCTCCGAAATCACATAGTCACCACGCTCACAGAACATGCGATACAGCGTGTCCAATCCATTGGTACTCCCCACATCGATAATACATTGCCAGTCCTGATATGGCGGGTTATGGACAATCTACCCGTCCCATCATACTCTATCCGTCAGCCCCACACGACACCACGAAAAGGAACACAAAGAGGGCCCTCACCTCCGTATGCTCCGTAACGAACCTCAACATCTGGGCGGAGCCCGTTCCCTGCCCATAGTTAAGCGCGATCGCAAGATCGAAAGCGGACCTCCCCTCCGGTACATCGTGTTTGCCAATCTTGACATTCTGCCCATTAATCTTGGTCTCCTCTTCCGAGAATTGGCCGACGGTAGGAACTCGAATCTCAATATGTTCGAACGGGAAGTAGTCACTCGATGGAAGACCTCCACCAAGAGATATAAGCCCTATGACCACATTATGACGATGTGAGTCACAGCTGCCATTCTGCCCCGGGGCGGGTGGCCAGGAAGACGGGACGGAGGAGAGGGTGGAATACCTGGCTTCGCGAGATACTTGGCGGCACCTTTCAAGCTAGAAGCTTTACGGGATTTGCTTTCTTTACTCAGACGATCTATTATACCTCCCCCGAGCCCCAATTAGCCTCCTACCCTACCTTCCACCCCCTTACCCCCCAACAAGGACTCACGATCCCACTTCTTTGCCAAAGGCTTGCACAACGACTACCACCGCTCCCCGGTCAGCCTCTTCCCCGAACCCGAGCAAGAGGGACGCACCTTGGATTTAAAAAACTCCGAACTAGTCGCCGCCGCAACCCCTCCATTAAAAGCCCCACTCTTCAACCTCCTGGCCGGGACTCCCGCGCAGGTAAGTGCATTCGGGAGTTCAACAGTGGAGATATTGGTGACGGCGTGAACACCCATATCCTGATAGCTTGGTGGGGGAGGTATCACGTGCTCTCGTATGGCTTGATCGATAGTCACGCTTTTTTTCTTTTTTCTCCTTTCTTTTTCCCTTCCTTTTTGTTCGGCTAGAATGTGATGGTTCTTATCGATAAGACAAGGGTGATACCGTAGTGTAATAAACTGGAACGCAAGGGACAGTTAAAGTGCAAGAGGGTGGCTCTAAGACACTATATAACAATGACAATTGCAATATCGAAGGGTAGGAACAAAGAAAGATGGCAGAGATGGGTAGAAAGTTTGAGCACGGGCAGAAACGGAAACCGACGGATGGACGGGTTGAACGAGAGAAGGGAAGGAAAGGGGAGAAGAGGGAGAAGAAGAGACAGGAAGGGAAAGGGAGAATATTATAGGAAGGTAAGATAACGGGGAGGGAAGTCCGGTACGGTATCTTATTAGCCCCGGCTATCAATTAGCGTATATGGTCTTTACCCACTCACTACATAATGAGTAACCGGCTGCGGGTAGCGGTAGGTCAATTCGGGGAACCACGAGCCAGCTTAATCCATTTCGAGACCCATATCTATCCTCGTGATAAGGCTCCGGGGGCCATTTATAGTAGTAGCGGTGGTGGTGGTGGTGGTGGTGGTGGTTGGCGGTTGGTGGTTGGTGGTATCGGCCAGACGCTGAAAAGAGTAGAGCCGCTTCTATGCGCTTTGCCTTGATTGCACCAGTCCATACCAGTATCGTACAACGCAGTAATGCACGGTACAGTACAGTACGGTACAGTACATGCCCCAATCTCCTCGAGGGCCCCACTCACGCCCCACGCAGAAGTGTGGCAAGCCGTGGTACAGCCTGTATCGGCATGATATCGTACTGTATCATACCGGTACGAAGAGCACGGGTACTATACCGTACTGTGCTACCGTAGTACTGTAGTCTACCAAACTCGATTAGTCAAGCCACAAGAGAGCAGCGAGAGAGAGTGACCCGTCACCGTGACCGAGACAACGAGGGCAAATCGCCTCCTGATTGGCTCACCGTGCACGACGGACAACCTCCTGACATAATGATACTACTATACCGTATCCATTTCCACCTTCCTACCACGCCGTTTGAGCGGTTACGCGTTACCGTGTGCATGCTGTCTGCACCAGTATTTCGCTCTTGGACTGATAGCGCTTCGGAATCGGTTATTCATCGTCCTATGGTGCAAACCCGTCGCTTTTGCCTATTCTAGAGATGCCGGCAGCAGACGGGGCTGGCTAATTTCCGTCAAGAGTCTCCCCCGCTGCGGGGGGTGGCTGTGCGGTGTTTGGGTCGCTTCTTGCTCCGACCATTGAGTCCTTCTGCCGGAGCTTGCGGAGGCTCGGGTGGAATGGGTGCTGCAAGTCCAGCAATGCTGTTAGAGCGGGCAACCCGGATCCGGCATGATCGGCTCGCTCTTGCGACTGGCCGTCTACAACGCAACTACCGATTGGCTACCTTCATGATTACTCTTACACCCCTCTCCCTCCTTTCCCCACAGTGCCCACACCCGCTCTCCCCTCTCTGGGTACCCCCCCGGAACGATCAATACCCTTCGAACGGCCTACTCGCAGAGCAGAGTCATAAGTTTGAAAACAGGAAGGCGCTTCCATCCCATTGATCCGGTGTGCTGCGAATCACTACTATTCCCCTGCTCTACCCGGCTCTCATATCTTAGCTGAATGATTCGGTTGCGTGGCTTTTGCAAATGAATAACGGCGAGTGAGAATACGTGATGGCCAGAATAACGCTGAAGTTCAAATTGGTATCAATATCCTTCCCTCCTCCCACATACAGCACTCCCTCTTGTCACACACACGCCCTCTCTCTCTCCCTTTCCAAAATGTATCTCAGGGAAAGGCGGGGGGAGACAAGCCATAATATAGTATATGGCGTATCCCTCCCCTCCCCAACAAATCCAGGCAAATTTTGATGAAGGGAAAACGGAAAAGAAAGAGGGCAATAGATATCAAGCTTAAATCGAGTAATAAAAGGTAAAAAAGGGGGGGGGGGTAAGAACGGAAAAAAACAGAAACGTGAAACAAGAACGACTCCGTTTGCGTGCAAGAAGCTTCTATCATACACCAAACCAAAACAATAAGCAAAAAAAAAAAAAAAGGCGAACCTCGCCCCCGAGCCAACACTTGATCGACCCGGCCAACACCACCCACCCACATGCACGCTTCCCCGGGCAAAGTATTAAGAAACCAACGAAATAGACAGCGAATGTATGACAGCTTGTAGCCCAACCGATATCCGAACCCATGCTTTTTTTTTGTATGATTTTGACGTTTTCCTGTTTTTTTTGGTTCCCTTCGGATCTCAACTCCTTGTTTACTCTTCTACTTTCTTCCTTTTTCTTTTTCTGATTCCCGGCTCAACAGCAAAGATGAACCCAACTCCCGAGGCAGATCAGGAAAGGAAAGGGGGAGGAGTAACAAGGGGGCCCTCATGGCCAAAGAGTATAACTGACTAACAAATGAGAAAGATGAAATAGTGAAAATGAGACCCCGAAATTATATCCTGTAGGGTAGGAAGCAAAAAGCCCTGCGACAAATGAAAGGTGGGAAGTCTAAAAGGAAATGAGACAATGAGAGGTGTAGCAGGGAAAATTTTATGGAAAACTATAGTGCTGAAACATCATAGGAAAGATGTCAAAAACCAGCACCAGAAGACATCTGCCTTTTTCCCTTTTCCTGGACCATGAATATGCCCGTTGAGAAAAGTTGTATGTGTAGTGCAATGGCCTTCCTAATAAAACTCCTCGCAAACAAACAAAATCACGTTCCCCGAAAAAAAAAAAAAAAAAGAGAGAAGGAGAGAAGGAGAGAAAAAAAAAAAAATATTACAGACCCACCCCAGACATGCCGCCACCACGATCATTTCCCCCATGGTCGTGGTCATGCAGCAACCTCGACCGCCTGTAACAGCGACCCGCTAGTATGGCCCATCCCCGTTCCCGGCGACGTGACCATAAACGTCGTTATACCCAGCCTGGTGTTCTTCCCCTTCTATTGGGGGGGTCGCCGCATTTGGGCCCTCGGGTCTCCGGTAGCCTGGTGGTGGTGGTGCATTCCCGCCACCTCCGTACCCGCCGCCCCCACCCCGCGCCCCCTCTGATTGGTTCCTCTGAGATTGCGACTTCCCATGCCAATCAATTGCCATGTTCAACCTTTTGTTTTCGCCAAAAAATAGTAATAATTGGAGGGGGAGAGATGACAAAGAAAAAATAAAGGAAAGGATCAAACAAAAAACAAATGGGGCATCTGGGAGCCGGGTCAACTTACTTCGCGATATTTGGCTAGATAAATCTTCAAAGCCTCTGCATAGTTTTCGAATCCGAGTGATGTCATGGCGAAGAGTATATCTTCCCCGTTTACCGTCTTCCTTTTCTCCTGTTGGCACTTTTCCGATGCTGCAACACACGTGGCGCGGAAATCAACCGATTCGTCAGTTCAAAAACGTCTTCGATCTTAAGATGTACGTGCAGGGAAGACCATTTCGCGAAGTGTTCCAATAGAACCACTTTATATAGGATGAAGTGGGGGAAACAAGGAATAATAAATAAATGAATAAATTTCCTAGCAACTGGAAAAAGTCTCACCTTCGCTGGTGATGAACGAAATGAACTCGCTGACGCATTCTTGCATACATTCTTTTGCCTCCTTTGCGATTTTGGCGTTTTCCGGTAACGCGGTTTTCATAATTCGAGCGACTAGAGCAAAATTTCGAATATCAGCATCGGCGAGTGCAGAGATTGGTACCGGGCTCGCGCATCTGGACGGGTTCGTGTGATTTTGGGTAGGGGCGCAAATGCAACTGGGCAAGCGATCCTCTTCCATGCCTGCATCCCGACACGAGTCCAATTGTGCCATGGGTAGGGAATAAAGCAGCAAATGGAGAGGTGGAATCGGAAATGAGGGGTGCCTAGTTAAGGTACGGATTGCGGGGGCGGGGAAGGAGGGGGGGTATGTGAAGTGTGGGTGTGCTTGAATGAGCCAAATTGCGTGGGAATGATTCTGTGTGTGTGGAAGGGGTTTTTTTTCCCCCTCCCGCCAGCATAAATGCAAAGCGGGAGGTGTAGGCAAAGGTAGATAGGTGAGGGACTAGACTCACCGTTTGCAATTGGCAGCCATCTGTCCTGTTCTTTGACCTCAAAATCAAACGCAGGCTGTTGTTGAGAAGCTTCCGGCTGATCCATGTGCTCCTGTTCGTCAGGCGACTGCACTCCAACTTCACCCTCCAGGTCTTTCGAGGGGGAAGCCGACATGATATGGGGTACTCTGGAAGGGGGGGCCCGGGATGCCAGCAGTGGGATGTGCTGGATTGCTGTCGACGGACAACCAATCGTGATGACGTGGTCGGTGGTTGCAAGCCTATGCGTCCACTCCCCGGACCAAATCCCTGGGATGAGGAAGAAAATTAGAAGGGGGTGGGAAGGGGGAAGCGGATGAGGTTGAGAAGGGGGGTGGGGCGCGAGGGAAGGGTTGTGCCGTATGGAATGTAACTGGTATTGCAGCACGGTAGGCGGTGGACAGCAGGTAATGGCTAGCGGTGATGGTTATGGTGGTGGACGGAAAGAGGTAGTTGGTTGGCGCACGCCTCCTGCTTTCGACGGCAGTGCTGCTCAGAAAGCTGCTGGTCGTGAGGGTATGTATGGGTAGACGGTTGTTGTTGTGCACCCGGGGCTCGGTATGGGCGAGGGGGGGGTTGTGTTCGAGCTGGGACAACAACAGCATCCACCAGCAGGGAGAGAGGGAAAAACTGGAAGCAACCCCGTTCAATCCAACTCCGCCTGTCCTCCTAATAATAGGGTGGACTGGGACAATAGTGTCACAGTATGCTATGCCTGGTAAATATGCACAATGCCTGCTTTTGCAGATTGGAGGGGGGGTGTTGAGGAGAGGAGTGTGGGAGGAATACGATACGTGAGTTATCCCTCGCTGCTGTAAGAAAGCACGACCAAACGCGACTGAGAGGGATAAAAATGAAAAATGGAATGGAAAAGAAAAAGAAAAAGGAAGCTCTCTCACTTCACCGGAATCTCGGAGGCGTGAACGGGATCAATCGACGCGGAATTTGAGCCCCAGTAAGGTCTGGGGGGAAGATAAAAAGTTTTGATCGGAACAAAGTTTCGTGCCTTTTCCTCACTCTTTCTCCCTCAATGACACCAGTGAATATGCTTTTTCTCGATTCCCAACCGTACGGTGACGGATAATACGAGTATGGCAATTGAGTACCGGCAGCGCGTTCGAAACGATATGCCCACGGGTACATATCACATCAAAGGAGAGGGAGAGGAAGTGAGAGGGAGGAGAAAGATGTGGTACAGCACAGAGAGTTTCTGAGAACAATAACAAAATAGTAATACACAACCAACCTCCCTTTTCCAAAAAAAAAAAGCGCTCCAAGGCCAGAGCCCCTCTTGGCCAGCCCACCAGAGGCCCTGGCATCATCTTCTCCCTCATCATTCGGCGTTGAGAGATTTCGTTCGCCATTTGGATTCTTATCTCCTCTCCAATTGCCTCTTCGCTCTCTTAAAGACCGTTGGCCACACGCCTACGGCTGGGGCAGCAAACTGTGTCACCAATGCCGAATCCGTTTGTCTGAGACCCGTGTGCAACTCGAGAGGAGGTTGCCCACCTCCCAACCCCCGAAAGGAGCACGCCGTGCTGTGCTGATCTCCAGGAAGTAGTTTACGGCGACCGTTCTCATTCGTTGCCAACACAGCGGTGGGCAATAACCTTTTTTTTCTTCTTCTCCTGTCAACCCTTCCCCCTCCGCTCCCACTCGTTTGGCTGATTTTTTTTAAAAAAAATTAATTTGGAAGGTTCGAAAGCTTCCACGCTTATTGTAGTTTGAGCCTCTCCATTAGCCCTCCCATCCCCCTCTTTTCGCTCTTTGGCTGGAAGGGGAGCGAGAGGAGGCGGAAGAGACTGAGTAGAAACCGGGGGGGGCAAGCAACTACACCTCCTCCCCGACCCCCCCCCATCTCTCCTTCACACGCACACACTCACACACGAGCCCTTTTCCCTGATGTTCTCCTCCCTCTTCACTAAACACCAAACTTTCCACCCCTACTTACCTCTGCCTGAGAAAAAAAAAAAAAAAAAAGAAGGCAGAAGTGTTTGACGGCAGTTGTGCGGGCGGTAGAATGGGCGGACGATTGGTATGGGCTGCACAGCATGATGACATGACAGGTGGAGGGCCTTGAGGCTGTGCTTTCTAACTGTATTTCTGATGACAGAATTATAGATCTGCCAAAAACGGAGTCTTGCCAACATCTCGGCGTTGGCACGAATCTTCTCCACGCTGGAACCCTTTCCATGTTACTCCCCTCCTCCTCCTCTTCCTCCTCCCTTCTTCATCCACACCGACCCCCACGCACATACTCTCTCTTGTTTGAGCGGTAGTTGTTTGCGTGGCCAATTGTTCAGATAAAATGGGGGTTTGACCCACGGGGATACGCAACGACAATGCAGCTAGATCAAAATCACCCAACATTTAACGGAAGCGAGGATTAGCATCACCACTACAATCGTTACTATTAACAATTTTAATAACACGGAGCAGTAGTGCAGCTAGTTACCGCTCTCCGACAAGAGTATCGCAACAACCTACAGCTTCAAAATTTCATCCAACCCATAGTGCATCCGGAATACTTTCAACAACAACAAGCAAGCAACCATCCTACATATCGTACAGCAGAGCAACGCTTGCTTGTTCGGATCGGATGACACAAATCTAGTGCAGGGCGCCGGCGGAAACTATGTTGAGCTCTTGACGTTCAGACCTAACTCTCTCTGTCCGTCTTGTCTTGCCTTTCCCTCCCCCTTGCCGTCTGTGTTTCAGCCTTACCTTTCCCTTTAATGACGTACCGTACTCGTACGACATCTTTTTCCTCAACACTCTTCCGAAAATTGGGGTGCGGCGAAAAATGACACCTCAGAGTTCGACTACATATCTCAGAGCTGTTTCAGAAGTATTTGCGTCCACGCATGATTTTTTTTTTTTTCTGCTACGGTACATTGAGTTTAATGTGCGAGTACTGTGGGACTATACCTCGTGCCTCCCACCTAAGGCGTACGAGTACACACACGACACAGCAATCGCGCTATCACGAGCAGTGAGAGCGTTGCCAATTGGAGAGAAAGAAGAGAAAGGCTTTATTGGAATCATGTATCTCAACATGACTTGCAGCAAGGTACCGCCCATCAGGAATGCTCAGCCAATTTCATCAGAGGAAAATTTCCACCCAATTCCTCACCGTCGGGTCGGAAGGAGAATGCCTAGGGGAAAAAAAGCTTTTTTTTTTCATCGATGATCCTTGCAAGCCGCACAAGCGACTCTGGAAAAGTCTTTGACAATAGAATCCTTACAATGGCGATGTGATGGTGTGCTATAGCACAGGGAGGAGGGTATTTTTTTAATCACTTTCTTGGGTTCAGTTTGGGCGGTGTTGCTCCGCTGGCTGTAGCACCAGCGAAAGACATGTCGAAAACTTACAAGGCGAAATCGAAATCGGAAAAGAAAAGAAAAATACTAGTGAATTGCATGACCACAATGCAAGTGTGGTACGGTGAAACTTGAAGGTGGGTTCCTACTCTATTCTCACCACTACTGATAAAAAGTAAGTATTGCAAAAAAGAAAAGACAGTCGGGATTTTCTTCAGAGAAAAATAAAATAAAATAAAATAAAAATATCACCCGAAGCGAAGATCGAGTGAGCGAGACCTGACAACGCATCACATCATCGCGTCACTAAACCACCTAGAAAGAAAAGAATCACAACAAAAGATATCGGAATAGGAATAAAAATAAAAACCGAGCTCGAAAACAAGGCTGCACTATCTGTCTCCAGTTTAGAACCGATAGCATAGGGTAAGTTTACGAGTACAGTAGTTTACAAGCAGCATACCATTCTACTCGAGTGTACCAACCCGACCGAACCGGAACCAGAGATGGAGAGGGGGGAAGAAAATAACCTCCGGCTAATTAATAGGCGATTCATATCAAGCAAAGATGTCATCGGCACTTTCTTCTAATTCCCTTTCCTTCACATTTTCTGCTGTACCTCTCGATGCCGCTTTAATTAGCGGCGACAACTGGAAACGGAGCCATCATACATAACTTGAATCAACCAAGAGAAAGTGTGGCTTGAACTCGCATGCTCTCCCCTCGGAGCATGTAAGAGATTTTAATGGAAACAGCACTTTGTGGCGCATTGTCGCAATATTCTACGATGGCCGTTGCAGGCGAGCAAACCTCTTGAAATCCCAGTTCTCCTATCGGGTCACACATCCTCCACCACAGCCCACGATACATGTAACTACATTTCTAGTGACTTGGGTAAGGTGGTATTTTTCGCTCCATTCTCCCATCCTTCTTTCCTTCACTTCTACCCCTCCCCAAATCTCGTATTTTATTTCATTTTTCCTTCTACATTCCATTATCACACCGGTATCCCAGGCCAACTCAGCGATGAATACTCGAGTACGCTGCTGCCATCACCATACAGAGAGGGAAAAGCAAAAAAGAAAGAAAAGGAAAAAAAAACATTTATCTGAACTTTTGATAGGGTAAGTGGCTGGCTCAGTTTTGTCATGTCATGTACGAGTAGTGTAAAGTACCATATAGTACGGTACTGCACCATACGAACCCCCCCTGCATCTGGTCCAGTCCAGTCTGGTCCGGTCTGGTCCGGTCTAGTCCATTGTACAGTACTCGAGTACCGGTAGTTAGAGTCGGGTAGTGCGGTATGATACCCTACCGGTATTGCGTCAGGTAAAACCGGGGGTTGGTGGTGGTGAGTGTTTGTTTCCTGGGTTTCAAGGGTGCTTGAATGGGTGGATGGGTGGGATGTATCGCCATGGTGTCCAGAGATGTGCTTTTGCTCTGTTCGGTGGCTGGGTGGCTTGGTGGTGACGATTGAGTGTTTGTAGGAAAGGTGCGACTTGTGTGACTTATCTCCGTAGTATATGACATTGTGCTGTGGTTTATTGATGGATTGATTGATTGGTGAATGAGCGGATTGCGGGTCGCGGAAGGGTGGGTCAATATAGTAGATGAGATGGGCTTTAGCTTTGCTGCGGGTACCGTATCGTAAGATCCATCCTGTGATCTTGTATTTGCAATTGACAGCAAATGATTACTACTATTTTGTTTTTCTCCACACCTATGGCAGATAAATGGTGCGGTGTACTGCACTGTATTGTACGGTACGGTACCGTATCGCCATGCCCTCTCCCTCTCCCTCCCTTGCTCTCCCCGAGCAAACATTCGGGCAATTTTGCAAGAAAGCAAAAAGACACAAGAGCCAAATTACAAGCTATATGATACGATATCGGAGAAAAGGAATGAAAAGAGATGATAAAGGGGGAGAAAAGGGAACACCCCTAGGAAATCTATGAAGGTACACCAGGCCTACAAGTCAAACAAAACTACCCTTCCCATTCCACTCACTCTCCTCCCCCTCTCGCAAAAAGAAGTCCATCCCCTCCCACCACCATCACCACCACGAGCCTAACTCACTGATTAACAACCTGCACATTATTCTTAACCTAGGATACCCCACACAAATCAGCCAACTTCAGCCCACCAAACAGACAAACAAACAAACCTTCCACTTCTCCATCTCCTCCTGCTTCTTCTTATACTCTTTCACCAACCCCTCGAGCACATTCTTCAACCCCTCCGCATTGGTCCGCACGGCGGGCACCACATCCCCGACGCGTCGCTCGACGAGAACCCCATTGACGAGGCGAAAGCACTTACGCCCCGGTTCCACCGGTTCGAGGCTCTCGAGCACGAGTTTGTGCTCTTCGGCCTCCTGCTCCACGTCCCCGATCTTCTGGGCGAGTTGTTGGAGGGTGGATTTGTAGGTTGAGTATTGACTCTGGAGTTCTTTTTTTCCTCATCTCTGGTTAGCGGTATGTGGGGGTGAAAGTGAGGGTAGAAAGGGAGGAAGGGAGGGGGGGAAGGAGGGAAGGAAGGAAGCGGACCTTGTTGTCGTTTGGCGGCGGCGGGGGAGGGGGATGCCATTTTTTCTTTTTTCTTTTCTCTTCTCTTCTCTTCTTTTCTTTTTCACCTTTCGCCTGGGGGTTTGGTTTTGATCGTAGAGACGACGACTGGTTTGTGATGGTGGTGGTGGTGTTCTCAGTTGGTGGAGTGGAGTGAAGGAGGAAATGCGACTTTCCCCGCCATTAGCTTGGCGCTAGGGACAGTTGTGGTGGGTTTTGCGTAATTTGTTGCCGTAATTTATGGCGTTGGCTACGTGTTGTGGCGGTCATGTAGTATCACTCGATGCAAGCGTGCACTGTCCACGACGGAATCGGGTGTGGGGTACAGGTGGGTAGGTAGGCAGGCAGGCAAGCAGGAGTGTGTGTGTGGGGGGGAAGCCCTCCGGGTTTTTGGCCGCTCGGGTGGTGATTGGAGGAGGTCTTATCGGTCGGTGGGGTTGGATTCCTGTTTGGCGTTCTCCATTTTCTTCTGACGAGGATTTTGTTTCGGCGCCGGCGGGCGCGTTCTAAAGTTCGCCGAAACGGATAACGCCCGGACGTAACTTTAATGTTTAGGTAATCGTGCTATAACGCTTCGCCCGTATTGCACCTCGCGATAGGAAATACTGGTAATGGCATCATAGGGGTTATGGAAATCTGCGCTGGACATACTTCGAGTGACACCTCATGAGTATTTGTGTTTTCATATCATGATATCATTCCATGCACTACAGGCCTATCATAACAAAATCTACAAAAACAGCCGATATTTGCGTAACAACGTCATACCCGCTGTAAAGAAAATGAAAGAGATTGGAACAGGGGAAATGTAAAAATTAAATGATTAAACTGCCTCTAACGGAATCAATCGAGAGACGCCCCAACTCATCAGAGTGGAAGGAAAGAATCTGCCCATGCAGTAACAAGAAATGAAAAACTAAAGAAAAAGGAGAAAAACAAGCCCACTCATGCATTCTTCCCCGCATCCTCCTTCAACGTAACAATTCTATTAAGCACAAGTCTATCACCGGTAGAATCGCTATCAAGGGCAAAGTACCCAACACGGAGCGCCTGGAACCGACAGGATTCGGGACCAGCCTTGCTGGAATTCTTCTCTCCCTCCAGCTCAGGCCATGGTGCACGGCGATGGACCTCGTGAACTCCTGTTTCAATGATGGCATTATTGCAAACGTGTTCACTGTCAGGATTAATGTCTGCAAGATAGCTGTCCGGATTATCCTCGGGGTTCTCAGACTTGAAGAGCTGATTTGTGAGGCGTGCCTCAACACGAACCGGAGAGCCCTTGCTAGGAGCGTCGCATACCCACTGAATGTATGTCTTTGGCTTCTTGAATTTCCCAGTGTTTTCGTATTGCGCGCGAACCTCGGTCACATTGCCGGCATCGTCCTTGGTGTAAGATGTCGCACGGATGGTGAAGGGAACTTTGAGAAGTCCGACCGATTTTCCCGGCGCAAGACGGAAGTAGTCGGCAGAATCTTCCTCACGGAAATCGGAGCGGTCGATATACACTTTGCGGGTGAAGGGGACCATGTGCTCACCGAGCTTTGTGTCGTTAGGCATGAATGGAACAGCGAACTCCTCAAGATGGTCTTCTGGGAGATTATCAATGATGACAGGGATCGGATCAAGGATCATCATCAGACGAGGAACCGTCTCTTCTAGATAACGACGGACTGTCTGCTCAAATCGCTTGATCTGGACGTAGCTGTGGGCGGTAGTGACACCCAATTCATTGATGAATGCAAGAATTGCTCCAGGTGGGATCCCGCGACGCCTGCCATTAATAGTCAGGCCCGTTTACAGTATGAAGCACAAAGTAAACTCACCTAATGGCAACAAGTGTATATAGCCTGGGATCATCCCATCCACGAACGTAGCCTCCAGAAACTAATTTGGCAATTTTTCTCTTACTCATGATAGTACCAGTCAAATTTAGACGGCCATACTCCCTCTGCTGTGGCCTATAAATTTCCAGAGAATTGCAGAGCCAGTCATAGGATTCTCTCGAGTTGATGAATTCCGTGGTGCAAAGCGAGTGACTAGCGGAAAATATTAGTATGAATGATCACCCGTGAAGATGGCGGTGTTAGCTCACGAGATATTCTCAAAGGAATCACAAAGACAGTGGGTAAAATCATAAGTAGGATATATCTTCCACTCGTCGCCGGTGCGGTGGTGTGGCGCACCGTCCAAGACCCTATACGCTGTCAAATCCCACATCTTTGCAAGTCAGCACCCAAATCCATATGATCAGCGCTAGATATACCTGCGGGTTCCCGGAGCCCAGAATGTCCTGCTTCATTCTTAACATTGCTTCCTTAGGCTTGTATTTCCCGTCCCTCATGTTTCTAAATTCCTGCAAGCTCTCCTCAATCGGTCTGTTCCTATGTTTGCATTCAAATCTCGGCCCACGATTGTCTTTGCCGCCTCTCTGGAGGTTGACTTCTTCAGCAGTGCAATGGCAAATATAGCCCTTGTCGCGCTTGATCAAGTCTTCCGCCAACTCATAGAGTTTCTGAAAGTGATCACTGGCATGAGTAATCTTGTAAGGCAGAAATCCCAACCACTCAACAATCTCACGAATAGCAGTGAAGTAGCGCTCCTCCTCGGCCTCTGGGTTAGTATCATCGTAGCGGAGATAGCACTCCCCTCCATGATACCTCGCAAAACCAAAATTGATAGTGATAGCCTTACTATGGCCAATGTGCAAGTATCCATTTGGCTACTACACTATCAGCATAACCCACGACTGAGCAGCAGCAAGGAGAAACTAGCCTCAGGTGGAAACCTAGTGAAAACTCTACCTCCGGTAGCTTTCAAATGGGCCTCCCTATTTGCCGGAATAATTTGCTCGTTCCCACCAGGCCTATGCAAGCCGGCCAAGAACCCCTCCTCAAACATCCTATTCTTGCTGATATCTTCGTTCTCCGCCTTGACTGGCTTGGTGCCGGTGGCCGCGGGTGTCTTTGACTGCTTCTTGGGTGGTGCATCGCGCTCATCCTTAGGTCCAAGAAGAGTAACAAGTTGAGTGTCGACTTCCTTCTTGAGGTCGGCGGGAGGGGCCCATTTCAGACCTGTAGAAGTTTTCAAGGTTACCAGTGTAGGAGTAAATGCTTTGTACCGCTGTTCAAGAATAGTGTTCTTGTGCTCTTCAATGTAAGCCCTGACTTCCCTCTCGATTTTCTCGGGGGTAAATTCGATCCCTGTTATCTTATCAACATACTCCAACCCCCCATCTGATAGAGGAAAATGGGACGGAAACCCCACCGACACCACACTCCGCATCAAACTCTGTAACATCTACATCCCCCTTCTTCCCCTTGATATACTTGACAGCCGCCTCAATCTGTGCATTGCTCTTCAACCTCCCATCCAGGACCGCATTCACGACAAACGCCCTCTTCCCATCCGCCCCGCCAATATCCTTCGTAGCCGTGACGACAGCAGACAGCAACGCTCCGACCTTTGGGTCCACGCTACCTTCCTCGGGAAGCTCAATGTCGCTCAGGACTTCGGTCCAGGCAGCGGCTATCTTTTTATTTCTCAGTGCTTCTTTCAGTGGTTTTTCGCCGAGACCTAGCTTGGCAAAGTTTTCTGTGAGGAAAACCCCTTCGGGGGTTGGTTCGCCCATGACGTTTTTATTGTTTGTGGTTGCTCGGCGGTCCCGTTGGTTGTTTGTTTGGATGAGGTTTGGTACTGTATCTGGTGTGGACGAGGTGGTGAAGTGGTTGGTTTGATAGGGTTTGGTACGAGTAGGTGGGGTGCCCCGCTGTGGTAGGGTAACGAGGGTTGGTGAGTCAACAGATTTCTGTGGGCTGCAGCTCTGGGAGTATGATAATATTATGCAGATATGGGGAAATACTAACGGTTAGAGTGTAAAGGCACAGTTTCTGAACCTCCCAAATTATCTCCCCCGTTTTCTATAACTAAAACCAAAAGCATTCATCCCCAGAGTGTTGTTGTGCTTGGTCGCTCCTTCTTTACAATGATAATAATATTATGGTAATGATACAACAAAGATAATAGAGTGTTTGTACCCTAACCCTCAAGATTAAAACTATGCCATGATATCTAAGAACTCACGACGTTACATTACGACCTACCATAACATGCAACAACAAGGAGAGAGTCAGAAATTTGCCAGAACTAGGAAAATGAATTGTATGATAGCATATTATATTAGAATACCAACTGACTAGATCTCACTAATCTGTCGAGCTGGATACCATTGACCACTTCTTTGGTGTCTAGTTGGCCCTCAGCTTTACCTGTTTCTGTCATCATGCCTTTCAATGCCTTGTAAAGGATCACCCATCGTACGAGTTATCAGGCTGATATACAAACACGAGAAAATTAAAATTAAAATTAATAAAATAAAATATGCTGAACTTATATAAGCCGACAGTCATCAGCCATAACTAACCTACCAAATGTATTCTGAAAAAAAAAGAGGCCTACAAATATTCTCCTCACCGTTGATGAAAGTACTATCTCAATCAGCTTATTTAATTCCTTAAACCAGTAGGACCTCTCTAGCTAGAGTCACAGATCTTGATATTGCCTCTACAAAAAAAAAGAAAAAAGTACCTAGAATTATAGAATCGAGTGATACCCCATGACAATGACCCGCTATCATACCATGACCCAACCGCATAATATCATTATTATATTATAAGCACGATACCTACCTGAAAGAGATCGAAATCTTGCTGTGAGCCAGAAAGAAAGAAAACCAAAGAAGTAACCGTGCACAACAATGGATAACTCCAAATCTACAGGCTTCTTCCAGCACCAAGACTTGCGTTCAAAATGGGATACCTTGGTATAGAGTGTTCAGAAGAGATGCAGGCTATTATATACCCAACTCCAATTGTAACCTTGACCGAATTTTGATCTCTTGGGGGGTTAGTAGTTACTGGGGGGTTAGTAGTTACAGCCAACGAATTTTTTTCTCAAACTTTATAACACAATGGTACAGTTTTCGGTTGTGAAACAGTATCCAGGTGGGATTTTTAAAGAAGCTCAACTGCATAGTATGACACCTCTTGTGGAATCGGGAACTGTGTGGAAATCCGTATACAGGAGATGACGCCCTTACCGTTTCGACTAGTTAGTTCTACGAGTAGTTTGTACTCTTGCGAATTTATTCTCCGGCGGAATATCCCAGGCGCAAGATCCACTGGCACTGTTTTCTTGCTATAAAATCATACCTACCCGCTCACACTTTTTGATCCCACTTGTATAATACGAGTGCGATAAGGGGTACTGCAGGACTGAAGAAAACTGTGGGACAAAAACGCAATTCACAACCAAAAAAATCAAAAAAAAAAAACATTCCAAATTCAAGGTATTGCGTAGGTAAGATAGCCAGCCCTTAATAATCTCTGGGAATCACGATACCTACAGTACAATACATAATTTCCAGTCAGGGAACCTCTCCTTCGTCGGTATACCAGGCAGAAACCAAAATTCAATACCAAACCTACCCCCATTCAAGGATCTTTTCCCCAGCGGGATGGGGGGAAAAAAAACAAGATTTTGGAGTTTGGAGTTTCATGATTCTATTTGGAAGATATTTGAAAGAATTGGTCACGCAAGAATGACAACCCGAACTCTCCCAAAACAGAGGGAAAGCAGAGAAGCACAAGTACGGCTCCCAAAACTCCCGGTTGATATCAAGATGTGAAAACTCTCGTATATTGATATGTGAAACCGGCCTTGACCCACTTTCTTCACACACTACTCGTATGCGGTTAACGTTGTTTCTTATGGTGACTGCTATGGAGGTTATATCGTACCGCTACAATACCAATATTACACTATTACGATCGCCAACTGTCAAGCCCATTAATGATCCCAATGCCCCCCCTCCCCCTCCCCGCTACCGCAGCCTGCAAGAAAGAAAGAAGCTAAAGGTTGAGAAAACAAAAAAAAGACCACGATATGATACCATGACCTGGACGTCCGGAGCGCAACGTGAGCTGCGACTCTAACTTATTATAAGTGCTTGTATCCTCACATCTTCACAAAAAAAAAAAAATCATATCATACAAGTTGACCGTTTAGCTGTTATACCCCCCCGAAACTACACGCAACAGCAACGGGTTCATATATACAGTATCATACACAAATTCTAAACGGCCCCTTCTTCCAAAGGTATTTTCTCATCATCTCGCTAGTTAACTAGGGATGCAATCATTGGTCCGATGAGAGCATCTATCCATCGCGCGGGTGACGAGAGGTGGGGAGAAGAAAGAGGGATTTCTACGGGTCGGCAGGTTGATACGGACAAGTTTAGAACATCAGTGCGGCCCGCGATTCATGAGTTTATTACTGGACATAACTTAAGGTCCCCCCCATTCTTGATGCGCTATATATCGCGATACTGTACGAGTACAGTGCATATATACCAAACTCCCTCCCCTGGCAATAGCGGGGAAGGGGCATCCAGGGAATATCAAACCATTCCATCTTCACTCACTCGATGTAGACTTCTCCCGCCTCATGGGGAAAAGGAAGGAAGAAAAAAAAAAGAAAAAACTCATCCCTTCCGGCCGGGTGAATCGGATCAAGCAGAACCTTACCTTACCTTACCGAATATCGAAATGCCAAACGCAAAACCCCCCTCTCGGAGACCCGGAAACCAGGTTCACCTGTGAGGAAGAAGAAGAGGAAGAAGAAGAAGGGGAAGGAGATCCTCCTCCTTCATCCCGGACGACTCAGTCAAGTAAGGGATGTACTCGTACTAATACTGGCACAGTGCTCGTGCGGTAGGGTTCTTAAAAATAGTGCTGTACCAGTATACAGGATGGGGAAGGAAGAAAGTTGAATTGCCTAGGGGGTGAAACAGTAATTGAGTGAGTAGTCAGCAATGGGGGAGAGTGAGTTGTGACGAGTTGTCGTGTGGGAAGGGGGAGGGAGGGAATAACAACGTAAGGAAATCGATAGTAAAGTAGGCAGGCGGGGAGGGGCGTTGGCCGGCTCGTTGGCCGGCTCGTCAGAGATCGGGTGATGGGACAGGTATCGTAGCTGGCCTAAGGAACCACGGCCAAGAAGCTTCTATGAGTACGATACGACACGATATTCGCGCAGTGAATTACGGCATTTATTACTCGCCATCATGATCGCCCACCGCCTCATCCCGTGAAGATCGGTCAGGCCGGCCAGCAACTGCAGTGCCCAATGCCAGACGTGAGGATAGAATATTCCGCCCCCATCGCAAACCGTTGCGCAATGCGGCCCCCCTCAGAATCAGGGTTACACTAAGCCGAGTGATACACCATGCGCACTCCAAGGCTCATTTGTGAGTGATGGATGGAGCCTTGCGATAAACCCTTCTCGGAAAAAGAAAGAAGATTTGGAAAAGGAACATCAGTTTCGCTTTGAGGCCATCGCCTCGGAAGGAGGCGATGACGAGAAGAGGGAGGAGGGCAAGCGCGGGGTGCACTTGAAATTCATTGAATCGAGGAGGATGGGATACCGGTACTAGTAGAGTTTCGCCTAGGGCGGTTATGGGTGGTGCGGAAATGGGAGGACACAACAGGTCGGCATGTGGGTGGCAGTACGTGATGTGACAGCGATAAGGAGGTAGCGGTACGGTACTCGAGTAGAAGAGGTAAATTACGTGAAGTGGGGTGCAGAAGAGCGCGCCCTAAGGCAGGTAATGTGTGATGGAGGGTGGGCAGAGGTGTGGGGGGTGGGTCACTGCTCAGGATAGCATTCAAAGTGTGCGATAGTCTTGTGGGTTAGTCATGGCGCGTACACGATCTACGAGTACTGTAATAGTGAACTGGATGGGCGCCACATTTCTCTTGTGGAGTGAGCGGAGGAATTGCTGGACTACGGTGCCGCAGTCAAGCCAGCAGGTTTATAGGTAGTCGGGGAAACATTTTGGTTCGTTTCAAAAGGACACGATGTTGCTGAACCTTACTCTTGCGGACCACAGTCGTGGGAATGTGGGGCCATCATATGGCGGATTTCTCGCTCTGCTGTAGCCAATTTTCCGTATGTTAGAGATGACGAGGAGAGGTTTTCACAGCAATCGCAGTCTAGTAATGAGAAACGCTAGCAGCAATGTACGATAGCATCCAATTGGCCTAACATTCCCAGCTGCCGCGTTGCTTGCCTCCTCACCATTATCCGTTTCATCTTCAGCAGGGCCAGGTGTGGCGCGTTTCAAGTTTATTCCCACGCGCCGACTCGCTGTGGGAAATCGGTACAAGTACTATGATACCGGTAGTACTAGTACTAGTACTTGTACTTGTACAGGCAGCTGGGCTCGGACCGAGTTGCCACAAAGCAGGGTTCTCGATACCGACAATCCAGCTCTGATGCCAGCATTTCCAGGGCAGAGGGAGGCCGCGTAGCCCAGTCTAGCTGAAAGAAGGGAGGAAGGCTATACCCCATGCCAAGGCATTTCCAGATGGGGATTTGGGTGTGGCGGGGAATAGATCAGGGGGTGAGGCTCATGGTACCAATATTGGGGGGGGTTGCGCCACAAGACAACTGTTGGAGCGCTTGAGAAATATTAATAGAGGCTTGTGTTGAGCCACGAAGTAGGATATATCGTCAACAAAGGAGGCGAGCCAGTGGCGAAGGATGGTGCAGCAACACGTCTGCGAAGGGAAAAGTCTAGATGTGGATTGCAGGATGGATTTGGCAGTCAAAACGGGACAACAAAGACCATTGTGCGCGCTGTCGGCGTCATATCGTACATATCGCGCACACAACTTGCCACACAAAGGACAACGGAGGAAGGGAAAAAAGACCAACAAACAAAGGTGTTGTGACTGAGTTGATCAATGGAGAGGGGGAGAAGAGGGCTCGGTTGGGAAAGTCATGGTCACCCCTTGGCCCAGAGTGCCCCTTGTTTCGCCATCGATATTTGCCGGCGCGAACTCTGTGAGCGTGTGGCTTGATTGGGCTTGGGTGAGAAAGTGTGATTTCGCACGGACGAACCAATGAGGGCAGGGATCCACACATCCTCTCGGGACTTGATGTGCACCTGGGACGTTTGTGCCCTCTTTGTCGGTTACGACGAGACACACGGACGGAGGCGGTCAAAGAGAGGCGGGTACTGTGGAAGACACACGGAAATACGGACCATTGGGAATTGCCATGGAGGCCGCTGAATGCTTCTTTCCTTTTTCCCCCCTTCCTTCTCCTTCTCTGCTCCGTAGGGGAGGAGCGGGACTGGGAAGGCCCCCGTTTGTTCCTCCCTTTCTGCTTTTCAGCCATTCAGAGAGTGTTTGTGCCTGGCGCGATTGCACCCTTTCCCCCCCTGTTGGCCAATAGGATTGCTTGGTCCCTCTCGCCTCAGCGCTCTCTCCCCGTCACTGGACCAGCACCAGTACTCGAGTACTCGTACATGTACTGTACCGGTACCGGTACCGGTCCCTTCCCACCCCTCCGCGCTTGTGAAGAAGGCTCCTCTCCCTTCTCTTCGCGCCCGCCTTTTCCTTTTTCCTCCCTTTCACCTTGTCCACTCGTTTCATTGTAGAGTACTGGTACTCGTACTTTACACCTGGTGTGCTTGCTGCCTTTTCGGTATATCTTCCATTCCCTTTGCTGCTTCCCTGACGGGCCGGGTCCTCGATAACACATCTGCTGCCGCGTTGCCTCCCTTCCCACTCACGAGGAGTTGCATTCTCGTCCACTCGTTGCCGTGTCTGCATCTTTCTGCGATTTCACCTGTCCTCCTATCACCAGGTGCCCGTCCGCTCATTTGAACAACATAATCTCAATTTCCCCACTGTAATAACCCGCTCTGGTGTTGCACGCCATACATTTTCGTCCATCGACAGATAATACGTTGCCAGTCAACGACCCGTCCGATCCATCACTCGCACACTCACTCCCTTCAATCGCCGAGGGGACAGGGAGGGAAAGAGAATACAGGAAAATCTTCATCGACAGGAACAAGTGAACAGTTTCCCTGGAAAGGAGAATACTCCGATTTACTTGTCCTTGGGGAAAGGGATACGGTAAGGGAGAAGGATCACGTTTGCTGTCCCACCCTTGTTAGCCGGAGTAGACGAAGGAGGGTCACTCAAGTGCATATATTATCACCCACATCAAACCTCGTCAGGGTTAAGGGGAGAGAAGAAAACCGACTGCTCGAGTGCGGGAAACTGCCTACACCACGCACCCACCCATCGTCAGCAGACAAGCCCCGCACGCTTTCTTTTTCTTCTTCCTCTGGCTACTTCACGCTCTTTTCACCTTTCCCCCCCCCTCCTCGCTGGGTCGCTCTTTTGCCAGCCTGGGTCACTCCTACACCATCTTTTAGCACCACCCAAGAGGCTAGAAAAGTTACCTGTCCCTTATTTCCTCCTCATTTCCCCCGCATTAATCAAGCAGACGGGATTATCCACCCTTCTTATCCTTCTTTATATAAAAAAAGTCATCACCCATTTTCAAGACAAAAAAAACCGTTTGTATCTCTACCCGGGACATATCCAGACGACAACGACCAGACAAGATGGCAATCGGCAGGGCCCTCACCAAGAAGCCGTCGAAATACAGCTTCTCGACGTCGCCGACGGAAGCGCAATCAAAGCGCGGCTCAATTTCAAAGATTCAGATCTCGGCGCCTGTAGAACTAATCAGCACGACAAACATGATCAGCTATACCTCTCCATCGCTGCGCTCATCGATATCGCACCCATCACCACCGACATCGAGCACAAGCACAAGCCCGACGTCATCCAGATTCCCCCCATCCTCACCATCCTCCTCATCGGCGAGTTCAAACTCGGGTTCGGACTCGGAAATCTCCTCTCCGGACGAGCCCTCCCCACTGCCGAATCACCTTTCAATGTACTTTGCCCCAGCCATTCCCGCCAGAAGCAAATCTCGCCGTACAGCTCCTCCTCCACCTCCCCCGGCTCACCCAGCACCCGCACCGGTCGCAGGGTTGAGCCTGACCCGCACCCGCAGCCAGCAGAAGATGCACTCCAGAGGCGTCCGCGCTTCGAACCCGTTTGGCGTGGAATTGGCCAAGGTTGCAGAGATGGCAGAAGACATTGGTGTGCAGGTTCTAGATGCGGATGAGGAGTTCATGGTGGAGCATGGGTTGCAGAAGTTTTCAGCCGATGATTACGCGGCCGAGATTGATGGGGTGTTTGACGATATGTTCCCGAACCTGGGAGCTGGATGGATTTAGGATTGTTCTCTCTCTCTCTCTCTCTCTTCTTTTTTGTCTTGGTGTCTGGTGAATGGGATTGTTGGAGAAGGGGAAAAGAGTAGATTGATGTGCCAAATTTGTGGTTTTTTTTCCGGGGCAAGTACACTCAAACTCATCACAGACTGGGAAAGGAAGAGTCTGCTCGTGTATTGTCTAACATCTCCAGTTTTGACCTTTTTTCCCTTTTTTTGACTTAATGTTTTCACTTTAACTCTTTTTTTTGGCTGTTTGCGCTTGAAGCATGATGCCTGTCTACAGTACCGTACCCATCGCAGCTAGTCTGCCCCATTCTCCTATATCCTGTCTGTCTGTCTCGTGCAACTTTTTCGTCTTTTCCTCGCTCATCTCATGATACCACTCACTCCTACACAATCCTTTTTGTCTATTATTATTATTTTCCTCTTCCTTTCCTTGGGAGTACGGTTCACGGCGCGATATGTAAAAGCCTTTTTTTCTTCCCTGTCTTTATTTATTTCCAGTATTTACTTATTTTTTTATACTTATTCTTTACATTTTTTATCCCCTCGCAGAATTATGTACTTGTATATAGAACGTTGTTGACTTTGGCGGTGTTTGGCTCTTAATAAAGGGTGTGGAATTTTTGAAATTTTTTTCTATCGGCTCACGTCATTGCCCGATTCGCTCAAGTTTGCTCCGTCTGTTGGAATGGTCTTGATTTGACCTGTCTCTCTTGACACGGGGTACGGTCCGCAATTCAGTCCAGTCCAAGGAACGAGTTGAGCTGTGAGTGAAGAAAAAAAAAAAAAAAAAAGTGAAAAGGAAGGTTAGCTAGTGCGTACGTGTCAGCACTAGACTAACTCGATTTTATTCCTTTCATTCATTCATCCATTCTTCGCGGGATAGTCTACGGTAGTCCGCCTTAGGTGCAGTACCGTACAATACTGCTCCGTATCATATCATCATCACATCATACGGTACAGCAGCATGCCATTGTCTCACTCTGTACAGTACTGCACCCGTACACTAAGAACCGCACCACAAAAACAAAAGTGCAACCCTTCACATTCTTCCATTCCGTCTCGACCGTTTGGCACTTTGTCCCGTCTTGTCTCTGCATTATCGTTGGTGGTCTACACTGCACTCTACCCCGTCACCAATTCAATTCAGTACACTGTACCGCACCTTCAGCGACGGACGTGTGCAACCCTCCCGGGCATTGGCGAAAGAAAAAGAAAAAAAAGAAAAAAAAAACAACCAAAAACTAGAAGGTTATTATATTGTGGGAGAGAATCGTGATGGTAAGATTGTGCGAGGGTGATCGGGAGGGTGATTGTGGATTTGTTCTGGAAGGGAAAGAAGGGAAAGAAGGGAGGGGTTGGATGAGGTGAGGTGAGGGAATATGATATCGAGCTTTAGTCTACGCTTCTGATATCATAACGTGCAACATGCCGAACAATAGTCGGCTACTTTAAGTCTGTCAGTGGATTGGATTTGGATAAGATTTGGTAGGTTGGGAAGCCGGGGTTTGTTGATTGGTACTGTACAGTAAGTTACCGTACCGTACTCAGCCACCACAAGCACGATACAAGTTTATCGGATACTGTGAGTCTACCGTGAGCTCGGTGCCTGGTAAACTGTACTCGAGTGCAGTGCAGTACGTCTGCACGGAACAAGTATGATGATATGATACCTTTTCCTTTTTTTTATTTGTTGTCCTGCCTGATTAGGGGGCTTTGGTACCGTATCGTATCACTCGGGCGCTCGTGTGCTTACCGGTGGAAATCTGCCGAGCCCCAGCAGGACCGGGGTTTCTCGGGGATTTCCTTTTCTCGATTGATTATAACCGCGTTCCTGGGAATATACTGTACCGTAACTGTATGGCGCTATACAGTACTGGTGAAAACTCCCTGCTCGCTCTTCTCTCCTATCCTCCCCCGGGGGTTTTTTTCCCTCTTCTTCTTAATACCCCTTCCTTCTTTTTGGATGGTTAGGTAGAAGAGAAAAGGGAAGGGCGGTGGGGTATTGTAACTACCTACCTACCTACCAGCCTACAGTCTAACATTCTAGGAATTGGTAAAAAAAAATAAAAAATAAAAAATAAAAATCCAAGTTGTGTAATATCCATGTGGATTATACTCGTATGGTACGGTACGGTCGGGCTTATTATCATTCCCACCCGGTCCCACCTTTTTTTTTTTTTTTTTTGCGGTCCCGTTGGGAGTGGATTTTCCCCAGCCGAGGCTTTCTTCCTTCCTCCCCTCCGACCTCGGCGCTATCGGCGGGTTTTATGGGGGTGGGGCTGAAGAGCGGGAAAAAAAAAAAAAAAGCCTGGGTGGTGGGGGAGTTCTGTTCTGTTCTGTTTTGTTTTGTTTTGTTTTGTTTGCTGATGTGGGATGATGGGATGATGTGTTGAGACGATTGAGGGTGGGGAGGTATCATAGTGTCATAAGTTACTACTACAGTATCTATCTATCCTATGACGGTTCGTGCGAGTCACTTGAATGTCCGTAATATTTGTTTCCTACTCTACTCCGCCCCATAGCTTACAAACGGTTTCGCTATCGGAAGTAGAATCGGATATAATGTAATGGTCGCAGACGTACCGTACCATTGAACTTTATTTCGCTCAAGACTCACGCACTGCAACCGTCGCCTGCCAGTCCTCGCCTTTCCCTTCCCCGTCATCGCGGTGATGTATCGAAGGGAGACTGTGCGATACCGATGGTTAGCTAACGCGCGGTTTGTGGGGTAGGCACTTTATTGGGTCGGGGATCTGAATCGGGATCGGTACCGGTACCGGATTGTTGGGGTGTGTGTGTAAGTGTCGGTGTTAGTTGGTGGTGGGGAGGGAGGTGTGTGTGAGCTTGCTACAATACTATATCATAGCTAGCTAAGCTGTCTGTCTAGCTTAAAAGGATGGTCGAATATACACGCGGGCGGAGTAGCGGTACCGGTTTTGTGCGCGGTGCGTGAGTTTTGGCTTGCGGGTTGGGCGGGGAAGGTGTCGTATGATGGGACTGCTGGGTACCATAGGTGCCGGACTGGACTCGGGGTGTGGTTTCGTGTGGTGTTGGTTTTGCTTGAACAGCACTGTACAGCACTATCTTGGTATGGTATTGGAATATAACGCAAAGGCGGATTATGAATTGATGGTACGGAACAGGCGGCTGGCGGCAGTCGTCCTCCTCCTTTGTCAAGGAAATTTTTCAACCTAACTAGTGCCCTGTACTATAGCACAGCTAGGTATGAGAAAGGTGAAAAAGAAATATTAATAACCATCAACAGTCAACCATGGTCATGATATATTTGGCTCTTCAACTCCCACTTCGTGGTGCGTTACCCCTCCTCAGTCTTGTACAAAATTTACAGCACCGTACACATCTCACGAGAGAACACCGTACGATACCATCGCTAACCTACCATACCGATATCTAACCTCTAAATCCCTGCGGCGTACCATGACTTGATGATATGCCCTTCCAATACGAAGCCTTTTTTGGTATCGTATCAATAGCGGTACGGTACTGATTTTGACTCCTCAGCGCTAACACCATACCATACCAAATCCCCTAAAACTAGTGGCGCTCTTGAACCAACGGATACTTCGACTAACTTTCCACTCACTGGCTTTTGATCATAAGCACTGAATCTAGATTGCATCACAAGGACTCACTCGCACAACCCTCCCTCCCTCC